>JARFIW010001117.1:3000000-3287851 GCA_036346225.1 Platerodrilus igneus | reverse complement strand
TCACACCGGTGAACTCAACACAGTTATCTTCGTATTAGAAAGTGATAAGATTACTCAATTTTTAGGAATAGTCCATAACTGTACAGTCTTCGTTTGCAACTTTAGCCAAGATATGATTAGATATCAAGCTAAGTTTTTAATTAATTATTGAGGACATAGCTTACAAAATACGCGACGATAATCTTCCGTTGCTTAATGATCTTAATGTAAGGGTCTTGAATGAATCATTGGTACGAGTACGCAACCAACCACATTTCTAACTAATTTACCAATAGGTAAACAAACAAGTAGCATGCACGAATAAAACACCCCTTAACTAATAATGGACTTATTCACCATCCCTTGAATACAAATAAGCCGTCGTAATGTTAAAAATGAACAAATCTCAGTTTAAAAGGAGCTACAAAAGCTATACGAAATCACTTCTTTTTGTTTAAGATAGCCACCAAACTCCTCGGAGAGAAAATAGAAATAGTGTAAGACAAAAGTCACCAAGTTGCTCGTGCACTAAGAGTTTTCCTTCTGATTATCTCGTTGTGAACATCAAATCTAGTGGGATAAAATGAGGTAAAATTTTACAACAACACTATGGAACGGAATCCGCCATCAACAACTTGGCCAGATTCACTGTCGACACCATCACTGCCACAGAACCACCCGCTAGAGCACGTAGCGCCAAGCACGCCAGGATTGTAAATATTCCGTCACAGATTGTCTTAATTTCAATCAATAAAGGAAGTCACCTGTACAAGAGCGTTTACCGCTAGTTTGTGATCTAATATGCCTTTTTAAATTGACCATTCGAGATGCTTTGTAATCACAAACCGAACATGCATATGGTTAATCTCCAGTATGGGCACTCGTATGTAGTTTTAGCCGGTACTTATGAGATGACTTGTAATCACAAACCATACAAGGAAATGGTTTATAGTCAGTATGTACACTCATATGCACTTCTAGCTTTTCCTTATGAAATGCTTTAAAATCACAAACCATACATGAGAATGGTTTATCACCGGTATGTGTTCTCTTATGCTTTTCTAGATTTGCCATTTGAGAAGTTTTGTAATTATAGACCATACATACAAATGGTTTATCACCAGTATGTGTTTTCATATGTCTTCTAAGTATACCTATTTAAGATGCTTTGTAATTACATAACATACACCAAAATGGTTTATCACTGATATGTGTTCTCATATGTCTATTAAGATCTCCCTTTCGAGATGCTTTGAAATTACAAACCATACATAAAAATGGTTTATCGCCAGTATGTGTTCTCAAATATATATTTAGATCTTCCTTTCGATATGTTTTGAAATCACAAATCATACATGAAAATGGTTTATCACCGACATGTGTTCTCATATGCCTTTTTAGACTGCCCATTTGAGAGGTTTTGTAATTACAAACATTACATGAAAATGATTTATCGTCGGTATCTGTTCTCATATGTATTTTTAGACTACCCATTCGAGATGCTTTGAAATCACAAACCATGCATGAAAATGGTTTATAGCCAATATGTCGAATGACATGTGCTTTTAGTATGTCCTTACGAGATGTTTTGAAATCACAAATCATACATGAAAATGGTTTATCACCGGTATGTGTTCTCGTATGTATTATTAGAGCGGCCATTCGAGATGCTTTGTAATTACAAACATTACATGAAAATGGTTTATCACCGGTATGTGTTCTCATATGTCTATTTACACCTCCCTTTCGAGATGCTTTGAAATTACAAACCATACATGCAAATGGTTTATCGCCGGTATGTGTTCTCATATGGATGTTTAGATCTTCCTTTCGATATGTTTTGAAATCACAAATCATACATGAAAATGGTTTATCACCGCTATGTGTTCTCATATGCCTTTTTAGACTGCCCATTTGAGAGGTTTTGTAATTACAAACATTACATGAAAATGATTTATCGTCGGTATGTGTTCTCATATGTATTTTTAGACTACCCATTCGAGATGCTTTGAAATCACAAACCATGCATGAAAATGGTTTATAGCCAATATGTCGAATGATATGTGCTTTTAGTATGTCCTTACGAGATGTTTTGAAATCACAAACCATGCATGTAAATGGTTTATAGCCAATATGTCGAATGATATGTGCTTTTAGTATGTCCTTACGAGATGTTTTGAAATCACAAATCATACATGAAAATGGTTTATCGCCGGTATGTGTTCTCGTATGTATTATTAGAGAGGCCATTCGAGATGCTTTGTAATTACAAACATTACATGAAAATGGTTTATCACCGGTATGTGTTCTCATATGTCTATTTACATCTCCCTTTCGAGATGCTTTGAAATTACAAACCATACATGCAAATGGTTTATCGCCGGTATGTGTTCTCATATGGATGTTTAGATCTTCCTTTCGATATGTTTTGAAATCACAAATCATACATGAAAATGGTTTATCACCGATATGTGTTCTCATATGCCTTTTTAGACTGCCCATTTGAGAGGTTTTGTAATTACAAACATTACATGAAAATGATTTATCGTCGGTATGTGTTCTCATATGTATTTTTAGACTACCCATTCGAGATGCTTTGAAATCACAAACCATGCATGAAAATGGTTTATAGCCAATATGTCGAATGATATGTGCTTTTAGTATGTCCTTACGAGATGTTTTGAAATCACAAACCATGCATGTAAATGGTTTATAGCCAATATGTCGAATGATATGTGCTTTTAGTATGTCCTTACGAGATGTTATGAAATCACAAATCATACATGAAAATGGTTTATCACCGGTATGTGTTCTCGTATGTATTATTAGAGCGGCCATTCGAGATGCTTTGTAATTACAAACATTACATGAAAATGGTTTATCACCGGTATGTGTTCTCATATGCCTATTTACATCTCCCTTTCGAGATGCTTTGAAATTACAAACCATACATGAAAATGGTTTATCACCGGTATGTGTTCTCATATGTATTTTTAGACTGCCCATTTGAAAGGTTCTGTAATTACAAACATTACATGAAAATGGTTTATCGCCGGTATGTGTTCTAATATGTATTTTTAGACTACCCATTCGAGATGCTTTGAAATCACAAACCATACATGAAAATGATTTATCGCCAATATGTCGAATGATATGTACTTTTAGCTTGTCCTTGCAAGATGTTTTGAAATCACAAATCATACATGAAAATGGTTTATCACCGGTATGTGTTCTCATATGTAGTTTTAGACTACGCATTTCAGATGCTTTGTAATTACAAACCATACATGAAAATGATTTATCACCAGTATGTTTTCGCATATGCTGAATCAAGCTGCCTTTAATTAATGTTTTATAGTTGCATGTATTACAACACCGCAGCCTAGTTTTTAAATCTACGTGTCCTGTATTACTTTGTTGTTGTTTGGCATTGCATTTGGGTATCCTTCTTGTACTTTCACTGGCATATTCCGACGTATCAGCACCTTTTAATGTATGTTTATTGTAGGTGTCGGAAGTATTAGCAATTTCATATATGTTATTTGTAGGCACGGAAGGTATTAAGTTGAACAGTAAAAGTGATTCCTCTTCTTCGGTTAATTTAGTCAGAGTATCAAGTCCCTCCTTGATATCTGTATCTTCATATAATTTCTCATACGATGGCGATACATTTATCTTTATATTACATTCCATAGTTGTCGTTAACAGTTATACACAAGTATATTTTAATTCTCTATAGGCGATTTTTCGCGACATACTTGAATTGTTCGAGTATGGTATGTTGAAGTAACCCCCACTATTTAAAAAACATTTACTTGTGCGGCGCCGCGAAAACGTATTGTAGTTTCCTAACCTCGCTTTGAATAATTACCCGGTAAAAGTCAAATGTTTAACATACACAAGCATAACCTGGTACAGATCAGGGTATGTTCGATTATCTGATAGAATGGTGCCGTACAATTTCCCCTCCAGTAAATTTTATCGCCAAAACGCAAGTTTAACACATACACACATAATTAAATATGTTAGTTTATGTCGCGAAAAATCGCCTTTTGTCTGGGATATATATCGTATTTAATTCTTTCACTTCAATTATACTTGTTTTACAATTTGTTCTATAAATCAAAAAATCTTACAAAGTAATTATATTTTGTTAATATTTATATATTTCGTTGAACAAAAGGAGTGGAATTCACCATGCAATATTAATGTATAAAGTGTTGATCGATAGCCTAATGACATAGAGAACAATATTGCACAGTATAATTATACTCCGAATGTAGTGTCGAAGCTATTGAACTAAATATAGAACTAGAAGGATGCTGCAATACAGTTAGACTTACAATTTTGTGTCAGCGATAAAGGAGATAATCATTGTCGCCTATTAAAAAAAATTATAATACAGGGATGGGCCAATATCTACGTATTTATTTATCTAGTAATATAAACTTTGGAAACTGTCATTTTCCATTTTTGCGCGTAAGCGTCTATTATTAATAATAGGATTCACGACTGGATCCTGGAGACCGCGCAACAATGTCCAAGATTTCTAATTCTGCATTTGCCACCGCTTGTATATTAAGAGAAAACTGCGACGTGCGATTTTTGAAAGTATCTGCATCATTTCCACCAGGTGACTGAATTCCTATATGGGCGCCATCAACTACATCCACAACTCGGGGAAATGCTGCTATTTCATAAATGGTTTTGAATTTCCTGTATTTCAACGGCCGTTTCAGGTATTTTAATAAAGTGTTGCCTAATCCCAGCTAGTGTTTGTGACAGCCTCCTAACTATTCTTGATACAGTTGATAGATGCATATCACTCAAATCGGCAACTGAAATAAGATGCCCAGCAGATGCATAAAATTGTAGAGCAGTTAAAAACTGATTCATCATGGACACACTATTATTTCTACAGCAAACAGAAGCATTTACTACTATTTGTTTAGTACTACAATCATAATAAAAGAAACTTACTTTTTATTTGTAAATTCCAATTGTTGTTTTATAAAGGGTAAAACCCTTAAGCAAGTTTGTTTGGTGAGACGAAAACGTTTGTAAAAATCAAATTCATCCATAGCATGAAAATAATTTGAACGCGTATAATTAATAAATCCGTAATCAATAATTTCTAGAACATCTTCAAATAAATCACGTATACTTGTCCATGATTATTGTAATAAAATAAATTATTTAGAACGTCCTGTTCTTCAACAGCATCAGAGTTACTTGCATATAATTGTTGCTTTCTATTTACACCTTAGCTAAGAATGGCTTAAAATTCGGTTAGGTAAAAATCTAACCTTACCTAACTTCATTTGCATTTGATTATTAGAAGGTACAACTTAGCATTTTAGCTAACTAACCTATAAAGGGTTTGAAAATAATATTAAAATCAACTGATTCTTGTTAAAAATCAACTTGGTATTAACTGTTATGTTATAGTTGCATTTATAAATGTGCAATACAAATTTATATCATAAACAACACGAAAAATATATCCTCAATATAAACTTAGGGAGGGAAGTTAGTATCTAAGGTAGATTTATAGGCACCTTATCTGGGGTAAGGGGAATGCAAAAGACCTAACTTTATCTAAGTTCCTTAGTAGTAAAAAGAACATGTCCTCAACTAAGATTATTTTAACTTAGGTGAGATTATCTTAGTTTTAGGGCAAATACAAAACAACAAATATCTAAAACTCTACGGGATAGAATGTAATCTTCTTACATGCCGACAATCGGCTATGTAAACATTTCTGGTTTTAGTTTTAAAATATAAGACTGAAATCGCGCCAATATTTTAAAAAATAGACTTGTGCGTGTATTTCCGTCACTTTAGACAGTTGCGTCGACGCCAGAGAATGCGCAGACGCGGAATGTGGAAAGAAGTGGGCATTTTTCTGTCACGACTGGGACTAGTCAACGAAACGTCGAACAGTGTGGTTATCTGTGGTGTGCCTTTGTCTTCTCTTTCAGGTAATGTAGGTTTCCTCTACCGTATCTATTATCGTTCCTCACCTTATTCCTGTCGTATCGCTACAAACCTAAAAAGAGGGAAGACCAATTAATCTGGTTTTGACGAGGAGGCGAAGCCCTACCCACGCCCAGCAACGAGATCAATGGAAAGAATAACCGTAATGTCGTGAATGAGCTCTACAGTTTACGTGAGTCTATTTTATCTTTTCCTATAATCACAATAAACATTTTCTGCATGGGATGCAATAATTTGAGACGTAAATCTGACGTAATATTTCGTGGCGCAATATTATGTACGTGTTTATTATATGTACTGCCAACTGTTGCAGTGGCTCTTATCAATTACGCCGGGACTTTAACAGTACACCTTAGACTAGAACAGGATGAAGTATAACAGTGGCGCGTCAACGTTTTGTGTTGAAATTTGTTTTCGCATCTGGTGTATCTTATAAGGTGTTAGTTTTCAATATATTTCTAGCAATTGGATTTTCACTCAAAAATAAAAATTTTAATTTTTAAATAACTTTCAAATAAAAAAAAAGGTGGCAACATTGCAAGTTGGCAATATCTATCTTAAATTGAAATGACATGGATACAGCTGATGTCAATCTGATATAGACAGCCATGTTGATTAGTGGATTGTTTACTTCATATATGTTATTGCTAAATTTAATTAATCAGCTTTTCCTTTATAAAAATAGTGTGTTTTTGTTCTAAATTCCCTTAAATAATTATTTTTTCTAATTTAGAATAAAATTAAAGTGTATACCTTTTAAAAATGTTTACCAAATCACCATAACCTGACTTTAGCAATTGCTTTTGGATTAGTAATGTTTTATGTAAGTATTCTAGTTATTGATAAATACCTATATTTACTATTCTTTATGAGTAAAAATCTTCTTAAAAATACACTAAAGTTAATTAAATAACTATTATGAAACTTCAAATTTCTTTTGTTTTTTGGTTTAACCTTTAAAAAACCGTTGTTTACATAACTTATATATGATTTACCTTATGATTATTCTAAAATGTTCCCGTAACAATCTAAATAATCAATTATAAATTACGATTACCTCCATAAAGAAAATTTCTTCCCTAAATATAGGTTTTGCAATTAACTGAGTTCTTAGTATACCTTTGACCTTTTAAAACGCTATAGTAACTTGATTTCGTTATATCTGTTTGCTTAAATACTATACTATAATGAATCCCGTCCATCTCAAATCATTTGAATTGATTTACGAGATTCAATCCGAAACATTCAAGCAGCATCTAATCAAAATGATAGACGATTGCAGCTAAAAACTATATTAGCTCAAGAAGCTAAAAGCTTACCTATTGCGCGTGTTGTGCTTTCTGCTTTACCTCAAAATAACTTTGAAATTAAACAATCCCTGGATGATATTACATAAAATTGATCCTGAACCTAGTGAAATCGAACTTAAGCGTGTTGTGTCTCGAATAGCGCACGTTAAGCAGCGAATAGATTTCTTGTGTTTATTTAACGATGAGCAGGCTGGCCAAAGCAAACAAACTTTTCTATCTGACATTGTCTTACTCGAAGGAACAGTCCTCGATAAATTTAACTTAGATGTGGACGTAAATGTACTTATAGCCTTGTCAAACCTTACAATCTCACAACCTTCATCATTGGGGAAATCAATACCTGTGTATAAATGGGGTTTAACTTTTCAGGGCTTTAATACCAAAAATCGTTAATTCATTCCTCGATAGAGTAAACGATTTTAGAATCACACGCAATTGTACAGACCAGGATTTATTTGTTTCAGCGGGTGAATTATTTTCTGGACCTGCCTTAATTTGGTATAGAAATATAAAAAATCAGATTTCTACTTGGGAAGAATTAGTTACGCGTTTAAAACGAGATTTTTTACCCTATGGCTATATTACCGATCTCTGGGACGAAATAAGAAACCGAACCCAGGTACCTGACAAAAATGTAATCTCTTTTATTACCTCAATGGAAGCATTGTATAGCAGATTAGATGAAAAAACCATTAAAATCTGAAATTATTGATCAACTCCGTAGGAATGTGAATCCATATTTTTCCGAACGTTTAGCGTTACAACACATTTCTTCTTTACCTCAGTTTAAAGATTTCTGTCGCTCGCTTCGAGAAGTAAAATTGCGTGTCGATAAATATCGTCCTCCCCCAGAAAAACAATCTGGTCTATTAGAACCTTACCTAGCATGTCAAACTGAACCTTCTCGTAAAGTATCTACTATTAATCTTCCTGCTACCCCTTCAAATAACTCACTTACCTGTTGGAATTGTAAAAAAGTGGACATAGTTACAACATGTGTACATACCCCAAAAATATTTTTTGTTATGGTTGCGGTCGTAGCAATACCTATAAATTTACATGTACAAAGTGTAACACTAACTTATCGGGAAACTTTCGCAGAGATATTCCTACCCGCGACGTGAATATCTCAAGGAATCAAAATCGTCTTTAACACCAACCATTTAACACACCCAGACGTCAATAAATTTAAAGCATAAAACTACCTTTAACGTTAAACCTTTACTTAATATATCTAATAAGAATAATATCGCTACCTTAAATTTACAGAATAACTTACCTCCTTTATCAGAAATATGTCATTCTACACCGTCGGAATGGTCGAGTTGGCTGCAAACAGTTAATTCCTTTTATCATAAAAAGTCTGCTGCCTTACAACTTAAAAACACAAAAAAAAAGAAAAAGAAAGAAAGAAAAAACCAATAATAATAATAATTATTTAAAATGCATACCCAAAACTCTAATATGCACGACGAACACACCACTAAAACAATCCTGTTCCACCTTCTACGGGCGGAAAATCGGAAATAAACGAAAAAAAAATAAATAACAACAAACTAAATCAGGAAACCTCATTAATTTAAACAAGTGTAATAAATACAGAAATAATAAAATAGAGTGCAACCACGCATCCCCCCAGGACTTAAAAGTGAAGTGATAGTGATTGTGATCCCCCAGAACGTTTAGTGCATATCCACCAGGACTTTAACAGTGCATATTCAACTCCCCCATAAAAGTAAAAAATCAATAGATGTAGGTTGACGACCAGATCTTCGGATGCTGGAAAAATTTATATTGGAGGTAAGAATAAAATTGTGGCGGCTGTACTTGCATGAGCATTGATTTGTGATTTTAAACAGATTTTGAAATAATCTAACAAGCACGTTTTTGTGTAATGGCGCTAGTCGATATAATGCTCATGCGAGTGCACCTGATAATGTATTTGTTTTTGCTAATATATGCACTGTTACATGCTTTTGCTTATTCAGATATTTATTTATATATTTATTATATGTTTATTTATATATTTATATTATATTTATATTTATTTTTATACTTATATTTTGCCTGCATTGTATTGTTTTGTGGTTTGATTTAATTCGTTTGACGTTCTGTCGCCAATTTTTGGTCGCAGTATATATAGAAAAGAAGATAGTATAAATAATATGTCAGTTAGAGAATGATAGGGAACGTTAGGGACAAATTTAGGATAAAATACTTAGATCAGGGAGGACGAATTTGTAAATTTATTAAGCAGGCAAAATAGCTGGATTTACTATTAATACATTTGGCAAATGCTTTAAAATTTGAATCCATTTTAAATTAGCTAGCTAGATTTGGATAGTTTTAAGTCGACCCTTCAGGTCGCACTGGTAAGCAGAGCCGGTTTCTGCTATCCGGTATTACGGATCCCTCCCCCTCTCATTTTTACTCGTCTTGTTGATCGGGTGCACTCCAAAGTCAACGCTAGGGATACCATTATTTAAACCCTGTTTTTAGTTTTCGTTTCAGTCTGTTACATTTTTATTTAGGGTGGATTAATTATGAAGTTAGAATAAATTAGAAGCACGTTTATTTTCGCGTATAAACCCAATGTAGTACCTTCGGGTGGAGCATTGGGGACGTGACCGCAAGTATAGCGACCCTTATTCAAATTATAATGCCTTACAACTTGTAAAAACCCCTTGATGTTCGTCCTCATTTACCTATCTCGATTGGTTCCTTAAATGTAATAGCTTTACTGGACACAGGTTCCTCATGCTCCCTTATCAATAACGAAGGCTTACAGCAATTATTTAAACAAAACATTAAAATTCAAGTTGTTCCGGAAAAAACCTCTATAAATTTAGCTGATGATGATCAAATACATGTAACGGGTTTCCTTAAACTAAAAATTCGAGTAGAGTCACTTGCACGTGACGTTCCATTTTTGATCGTACCTACATTAGCTTACCCATTTTTACTTGGCGTAGATTTCTGTAAACTTTTTAATTTATCGCTCTACTTTCAGGATTTTTCTTGGCAAACTTCCCTCAAAACAAATTCCTGTGCGTCTGCAAGAATATCTAGTAAAATTTCTCTTACCGATTCCCAAAATGCAATTCTTAACTCTACAATCGACAAATTTCGTAAATTAAACACCACTGAACTTGGTTGCGTTACTACTGTAACACATATTATCTCTACAGGTGATGCCCTCCCTTTTAAGCAACGTCAATATCTGCTATCGTCTGCATTACAAAAACATTTGCATTCCGAAATAGATAAAATGCTAGAATCTGGTGTTTTCTCTCCTTCAAATTCACCATGGATGTCTCCCGTGTTATTAGTCCGCAAGAAAAATGACGAATGGCTTGTTTGTTTTGATGGTTGAAAGCTTACTTCTGTAACTGTGTCGGACGCCTACCCTTTACCCCGTACTGATTCGACTTTAAGTCTGCTTCAAAATGCTAAATTTACCTCATCTATCGATCTTAGACAAGTTTTTATCAGATACCCTTTGACTTATCTTCGCGTTCAAAACTGCTTTTTGTGTTCCAGGTCGAGGTCTTTTCGAATATAATTTTTTGCCATATGGTCTCTGTAACGCACCACAAACTTAACAACGTACTATAGATCAAACATTAGGTCCTATCTTACACCAGGAACGTGCATTTGTATTTTTAGACGACATATTAGTTATTTCAAGTTCCTTTGAAGAGCATATCGTTATTCTGAATGAAGATGCTAAACGCCTAAATGCAGCAGATTTTAAAATAAATTGAGAAAAATGTCAATTTTGCTGTTCTTCTCTTACATTTCTTGGTTTTATTATCGATGGAACTGGTTTACGAGCCGATCCAGCAAAAGTCGACGCGATTACTAAATTTAAAACACAAAACTCTCACAGAAATTAAACGATTAATTGGATTGATTAGTTATTATCGCATTTTTCTACCCAACCTCTCAACTATATCTACACCCATTACCGCTCTAATTAAAAATAAAAATAAATCTTAAAATGTCGAATGGAATTTAGAAGCTCAGCAGGCTTTTGAACAAATTAAAACGTTAATCACTTCGGCACCTATCTAAATCCCGCCCAATTTTGATGAAAGATTTTATATTCAAACGGATGCCACATTTACTGGTTTAGGTGCAATGTTGTTTCAGGTGAGCAATGGTTTAGAACACCCCATAGCTTATGCAATTTGTGCCTTAACTTCTGCTGAACAAAAATATTCAGCTACCAAACTATAGGGGTTATCTTTGGCATTGAAAAATTTAAAGGATATGTTGAAGGTACACATTTCACGGGTATTACTGATTGTGCAGCCCTCACATGGTTAAATAACATATAACAACCCGCAGGTAGTTTGGCAAGATGGAACTTGCGTATCTCTCAATTTACCTTTGACGTTAGGCATAGACCTGGCAAATTAAATATCATACATGATGCCTTATCTCGTGATGTCGTTTCTCTTAATCTTCCAGATTTAATTCCTGATGCCTGGTATCTTAATATGATCAAGAAAGTTTCTAAAATCCGGATAAATTCCCCACCTTTCGTGTAACAAATAATAGATTATATAAATTTGTATCTTCCTCATCCCGCAAAATATCTAACGTCCCTGAATGGAAACTCGTTGTCCCTACCGCAAATAGCAGTGAGGTTCTTAACTTGTGGCATGACGATCCTATAGCGGCTCATCTTGGTGTTACGAAAACCCTAGCTAAAATATCTGAGTTATATTATTGGCCTACATTAAAACAATCTGTCTGTCGTTATATTAGGAACTGTAAAATTTGTGGTTCTCAGAAGAGCTCTCAAGAGGTTCGTTCTGGTTTAATGGGCAACTTTAAACGCGTATCTTATCCCTCTCAATTAATATCGCTTGACTTATTAGAACCTCTCCCCCCATCGAAGAAAGGTAACCAATATCCTTTAGTTGTCACCGATTGGTTTTCTAAATTTGTTATGGTGCAACCGTTACGTAAAGCTACATCTGCCGCTATAATTAAATTCTTAGAGCAAAATGTATTTCTTATTTTCGGTGTTCCTCAAATTATTCTTTGTGACAATGGGGAGCAACTTATCTCAAAAGATTTTCAAAATTTTGTCAAGAGTTACAAAGTATAAAAAATTTGGTTTATCGCAAAATACCATCCCCAGGTAAACCCTACTGAGAGAGTAAATAGAGTCCTAATTACTGCTATCTCTTTTTAATATCGATTCAGACCACACTAGATAGGATGAAAATATCTTTAAAATTTCTCAAGCTTTGCGTACATCCAAACACGAAGCTACCCAATTTACTCCGTTATTTCTTGTTTTTGGAAGATATACCCCAATCGATGGTAGCTATTATGGTTCAGTTCTAGACGATACTAACGTAATTGAATTTGACGAAAAAGTACGCTAGGACAAAGACCAACAATCATTACCTTCTATCTTTAACGACGTTAGAAAAAATTTGCTAAAAACTTACGAAAAAAGTAAGGACCAATATAATCTACGTAAATTTATTCTTAGCTACATATCTGTTTATTGTCTAGGTCCCCCACTATAACTCTGTTACTTCATTTATTTATTCCTCGCACTCTTTCTACAACAGATTATTTTGTTTTCAGCATTTATCTTACATCGTTTAATTTTGTTGTGATTGTCGTAACTTTGGTTGTAATAACTCATTGAATTTTTATGATTGGTTTTAGCTTATGTTGAGTGGATGCTTTTTTCCTTGGGCTCACATAGGAGACGCGGCCTATGCCATTGTAAGAAATAGTCCATATTCGCAGTAGCCAAAAACTAAAAGTTTCTATTCCATGTGTTTTGCTTCTGAATTATTACAGTTGCCCACTTTATTCTATATCATTACTTGTTTTCTTTTTCTACTAAGTTACCATAACATATAAACATTTTTTTGTTGTTTTTATTGAACTTCGTGGTGAGGTTCTATCGCTTTTTATTGATACCTTATCGAATTCTCGGTTGTTTTAGCATATTGGGACAGGGTGTTTGTATTTAACTGCATATAGTTTAGGCAATTTTGGGTGTTTATGGCGTTACCGTTTCTAAAAATTACCTTGAAACAGTTTGTTTTTTGTGTGAAGGTATCTGTAGGGATACTTTTAAGTTGTTGTTTCAACTATTGTCTAATTTTCTTATCGTAGTGGGTGCACTCGTTAGGAAAATGATTGTACTAGTTCTAACTTACGATGTACCTTAAC
Source organism: Platerodrilus igneus (assembly GCA_036346225.1). Taxonomy (NCBI): domain Eukaryota; kingdom Metazoa; phylum Arthropoda; class Insecta; order Coleoptera; family Lycidae; genus Platerodrilus; species Platerodrilus igneus. The sequence goes on along the minus strand of JARFIW010001117.1, from coordinate 3,274,355 downwards.
TTGTCTGATTAATATAGCAGGTGGTCCTTCAGACCGACCTGTATTTAATAGGGACAACTCTCTACCTTCTCTCGGACTCTTGTCCAATAACTCTACTTTTTCATATCCTGCTGTCTCCGTTTCTGGACTTTCTAGTTACCGCTTGAAGCGAGCGGACGTGTTTTTCAGTGCTTCCGCTTCTGCAGTGAACAAGTAAGTTTTTGCTAATTATTATTGATTTTAGTATAGTTTAAGCTTTGTTTTAATTGTATTTTATTTGTTATTATTGTGTGCCGTTAATTTTAATATACAGGGCATTAAATAAAATTAAAATAATATTTTTAATCCGTTAAATACTAAATAAACCGCATTTTAACTTAAATTTTAATTAAAATTCGCGTTTTAAAATAAATTAAACTAAACTTCTTGCTAATATACGAAAAACTAATAAACAAATACAAAAAAAAATTTAAAATAATTTAAAAGGCATTTTTAGTAAATTTTAAAACAAAAACCGTGTAAATCAAGTAAAAAGCCGTGCAAACCAATAAAAAAGTGTGTAAAATTATTTATAGTGCGCGTATAACAAAATAACAAGTTAAAAACCAAAATCTAGGCCCTTTTAAATCAAATAAATAAATCAAAAACAGTAAATTTTAAAACAATTTTAATATAAATTTTCCTTATTTTAAGTACACGCGTACTTAAAAACTCCTTTAATTCGATTTTTGGTGTAATTAAGCGGTGTAACAGTTGAAGGTCGTACTAGGCTCCGACTGATTAAGTGGAAAGTGCGTTTACGGTACCGCATTCCGATAGTGCTTGACCTTATTTGTTAATTAGATTTAAAATTAAAGTGTTGTTATTTATAAATTAGATATTTTGAAGTAATTAGCTTATTTAAATTTTATTTGACGGTTTAAAAATTTTAAAATAAATAAATAGTGTTCTTTACGGTACATTTTGAATCGAGATATTTTTATTGTTTAGCGAATTTATTTGGTCCCAGTTGTTATTTTGACGTTTAGTGTTTGTTGTATTTTTGTTAAAATTTGATATTTAATTGGGCGGTTCGAATTTCAAGTAAATAAATACAGAGTTGTTTACGGTTTACCTTTAACCAAAACATTTTTATTGGACCGACTTTTTGCGTTCTTCTAGCGTCGTTCTTTTAGCGTCGTAACGGTCAGGTCGTTTTTTGAGCTGCATTTTAGGTGTCATTCTTTGTTGTTAGTTTTGTCAGCATAGTGGTCCGCCGCGATGAGGAGCCGTTGCCCAGGAGGAAGAGGGGTAATCGGTCGCAGTCTGCTAGGTTGGAGGCTGAGGGCGTTGTTGGGGGGAAACAGCTTAAGGTAGTGCTTAAGGACGTCATGTTAGAGACTCAGGAGGAAGTACAGAAGGTAGAGAATGAGCCTGTGTTTGCGGCGATCGTGTCGGGGGAGTCGGGGCCCCCCGTGGTAGTTGCGGCGCCAGAATTGCTCTTTACTTTGAGAGCCCAGCGCACGATGTCGACTAGCAGCAACGGTAGCGTAGATGGTAGTAACCTCGATGAGCTAGAACTCTTGAAGTTTAGGGTGAGGAAGGCGCACGCTGCCGTCTATGGGAAGGTGCCGACGACCTCCGCTACTGTCGTCGTGGAAGATAGGAAGATGGTTTGGCACGCCGTGGATGATATCCGCGTCGTGACGAACCAACTGATAGGTATAGTTATGGCGCTGCGTCTTTGTTTAGATGGTTCAGGGAGAGCAAGTGTTGTTGGGGGAAGTCCGGCGGTAAATTCTGTCGTTTCAGAAGGCCAGAGTCAGGGTGCGCCGGTGCAGCGCAAGGTCTCATACGCCGCTGCAGCTTCAGGTTCTGCCCCTACGTTTGCTGTCAGGTTCGACGCCAGGCCAGGCCAGAAGGACGACGTGATGACGACCCTGAAGCAGAAGGTCGATCCCGCTCGAGATGGGTTTGTTGTTGTCAGAGCTCGTAGGACGCGCCGGGGCGGTGTCGTTGTGGAGTGCGCAGGTTGCGACGACGCCAAGAAGCTGCAGTTGAAAGGCGGCGGGAACTGCAAAGAACTCGTGGCGAAAACCATCGAGAAGAAACGTCCACGGGTCGTTCTTCCGGGGGTCGAAGCGGGGATGAAGGCTGAAGAGCTCGTGCGGTTGATTGCAAGCCAGAATCCCCGTTTCGGCGATTTGAAGCTAGAAGACCACCTGAGAGAGAAGTTCAGGTTTGGCGGAAAGGGCCCTAGGGATCCCTTCGCCAACGTACTCTTCGAAGTGACCCCCACACTTCGAAGGCGTATATTAACTGATGCTATCAACCTCAGGTGGCGAAGAGTATGGGCCCGGGACCACTTCTCAATGACCCAGTGTTACCGGAGCTACGAGTACGGCCATCGATCGATGGACTGCAGGGAGAAGGTACAGTGGTGCGGTAACTGTGCCGAGGTCGGGCATGAATTCAAGAATTGCCGGAAGGCAGTCTCCTGCTGTGTGGTTTGCGCTAGGGCAAACGACAGAACTGGCGGTGGCGCGAAAGTCGATACGCGCCACGATTCCAAGTCGAGTAGATGCTCCACGATGCAACGTCTGAAGCACGCAATCACACGAAACATCGATTATGGACTGTGAAGATAAAACAAAGTCCATAAGAAGCAAGAAGATTAAATTCGCGCAACTAAATCTCGGGAAAGATAAAGAGGCAACAAATGACTTCGTAAAGTTATTCATCGAAAATAATATCGACATCGGGCTTATACTGGAACCGCACCTGTATAGCCACAAAATGACAGGTTTTGGAAGGGGGGTTACCGTCTTAAACGCGAATAGTGAACGACCGCGTAGCGGGATAATAATAAATAATGGGACGTGCACCGCAATTATATTAAATAATTTATCGAACAAATTTTCAACGACGGCCGAAATCAAATCAGGGGGAAATGCGTTTTACGTAATAAGCGCGTATCTCCCGCCGGTAGATTCCCGGCGGGAAAATCCCCAAACCGAGGACTTGATAAATCAAGTAGATAATATTATTCGTAAAATCGGCAGAAATAAAAATCTAATCATCGGGGGAGATTTTAATGCCAAGTCGCCACTATGGAGCAGCCCTATCGAAAACGATAGAGGCTCGCAGGTTTCTGATCTTTTTACGGAATGTGACCTTAGTGCGATAAACACTAATGATTGACCTACGTTTGAGGGGCATAGAGGCAGCAGTTTTATAGATATTACTGTGTTACAGCCCGATTTGGTTTTATATATATATATATATATATATATATATATATATATATATATTATTACTCATATTTAGACCAGGGTAGAAAATTAAATAATCACATCAAATAATTTTAATCACCGTGTAGAAGCTTTGGGAAAAGGTACGCGTTAGTAAAAAACCGTGAAGCATAAAAATTCATTCGTTTCATTAAAAATAAGGGAGTTGAATTATGTACAAGACGCTTGCTATAAAAAAGGAAGCAGTATTAAAAAGCTCTACGTGTAAATAAATTATTCCTAGTAAAGAAACAAATAGAAATTACGTGCAAAATTTATATTAATTAACTCAATTTTAAGTAACCGGTGTTAAACAAAATGTACAGATAATAATTAATATTTGATTAGGAGTCACTAAAAATTAAAGGGTATTATTTTAATTGGAGTTAATTGAACCATTAGTAACATATAATATCTATAAAAACTTGTAAAAACCCAATAAAATGCAAATCGTAGAAGTGTTATTTAGAAGTATTATGTTTGAACACCTGCGTATTTTTAAAAGGCTCATTCTGCGTAAATTTGGCAGACAACAAATGGTTACAGAAAATCTTGGAAAAACCGGAGCTTAATAGTTACGGGAAATGCTAAAGGTGGGTTATTTCACAGTCCACATGGACTGAAATAATCCATAATAAAGAATATCAATTTGCACCAATAAGAACAGGGTAGATAGAGACAGATAATATGCGCAAGACCGACAGGCGGGCTAACCGCTATATATACCCAGGTTAATATGAACAAGCTCTCTTAGATTTTCGACTTGATTCAATGCGTTAAACAGTGCTTTTTAGTTTTCCGAGTTTGATAGAATAATTTAAACAGTTTGCTCGTATATTTTGGTGATTTAAACAGTTTGTTCTTTACGTGCTACAATGAGTGTACTTTAGTGCACTTAGACAAGAAGATACAAGGTAATAAAGTTAGTATCACTGTACTAATTAGTCAAAATTTGCAACGACAAATGAATACACAAAAGTAGGCAGTTTTGGCGTATATTGGTGAAAGAAGCATGAATTTCTTTGCTATTTTTCGGGGGTGTTAATAATTAAATGGTTCATAAACGTGTCTGGATCCACAAAACAAGGGTCAGATATACACAGATGAGTTCCGGAAAAGCCCTGAAACAACTTTAGATGAATGCCGTAAATATAACCCAGTTGGAATGGTGTGATTAACAAAAGGGACGAGGTACATTGTAGCTACGAGTGCAGTAACCTTCAGGTAAATTATACTATTTGGTTTGAACTTTGATGTTTTCGTGTGTGTTGAATAACTTTATAATTTATTTACTTAAAATGGACAGTAATGAAGTTGTACTAACAACAAATTTTTAATTTTAAGGTGAAATTTTCTTGTTTAAGTCGAAAGGAGTATTTAGTATTTATGTTCTTGATGAAAATTTGGGTATGTCTTTGAGCTCAATTAGACGAACCTGGTTAATTAACGTAAAGGGTGGTAGATGCTCCTTTGTACTCAGACTCAGGTCTGCATATATTGTTATATTAATTAGGAGGCATCCTACAAGGACTTTAATTTTGAATGCACATTAAAATGATAACAAATTTAAATCTTGAAATTTTCTGATACTGAAATTTATGCTGAATTTTTAATTTTGAAATTTTAATGTATTGTGAATATTGATGTAAATAGAGTTAACGGTGATGTTTGTGGTAGGAATGTGTTTGTTTTTTATGAATGAGGATGAAGGTTTATCTAGGGAAGCAGCCGAGGCGATGAACAGAAGAAAGTCAACGGAACAGTTGAGTTAATGAATAGCTTTTGCAGGATTCACAGCATTCTTGACGCCCAATTCGTGAGGCTCGATTCTAATTAAAAAGGTTTCACAGCATTCTTGGCGCCCAATCTGTGGGACTCGATTTGAAAACCTTAGTTTAAGATTAATGGAGGCTTTTGTACATATCACAGCATTCTATATATATATATATATATATATATATATATATATATATATATATATATATTTCGTGTTTAACAATTGTACAAGAGATTATGGTAATTATTTGTTTATATAAAATAGGTATATAATTTAAAATGAATTTCTAAAGTAGTTTCTGTAGACTATACAAATAGTTAAATTAATTTCAGTTACGATTAGGTTTACAATTTTGTAGGGTTACGTCTGTTTGGATTCATCAATGCCATTGTGTTTTAAATTTGTAGTTGAATTGCGCGATGGGTATAATAGGTAATAATGTAGATAGATTAGCTTTTAACAATCAACAGTGGCGTCTGGAAAATAATTCCATTAAATTCAATTTTCGCATATCTGTAAGAAATTATATTCAGTCTTCTTTAAGGAGTATCGAGTTTGGAAATAGTTTTTCAATAGGGTACAAATTTGTTCCATATTTGTATTAAGTATAAAACAATATTTAGAGTAATTTGAATCCTTCTTAAAATTAACGACGACTATTATTTTATTTTATTTTATTTTATTTTATTTTCATATTTTTATTTAGTTATCTGTCAATTTTGAAGTAATCTCTAGTTAGGTGTAAGAGTGGACTTCATAGTCCAAATCTCGCTAGAATTACTTCTTGAGTTAATAGTTATTTGTATCAATGCTATTTAAATAATAAAGATATACAATACAATACAATACAATACTATGTGACAGGTGTGGTTTTCAATTCGAATCGTGTTATCAGTTGTTTTCGAAGTAAATGCTCTCTTTGATTTTACACCTTAACAGAGCAGCACAAATTGTTATTCAAATTTATTAATTGAAATTGAAGCCATCCGTATTCGTTACTGCGGGATATTATTAGTGGAGTTCATAGAGTACAATAATAAGTATTTCTTATTGTATTTAATGGGATGGTTCCCGATTTGTAATTAACCAATTTCGTGCGAGAGGAGCATGCTTGTAAGTATGGCGGCACGCCATGTGCATTACCTAATTTAATTTATTTTAGGTACCCTTTTATATGTTTCTTGTATTTGCAATTTTTAACGTTTTGTTCTGGTAATATTTTAATCGTAATTCTGGTTGAATTGACTACATTTACTACAGTTACTCGAAATTTGGAGTTAGGTATTAAGAACTTATTGGGTCATCGTTGGTTCAATTTTGGAAGTTATCTTCTTGGGAAAGTGCTACATAGGGGAGATCCTAATTATCCTTATTCCTATCACCAGGAGCAGAAGAGGTACACGACACCAATCTTGAGGTTCGTGGGATTTCGTAGCGTATATGCTAAGTTGATCCTGAGCCGAGGTTATTGTACTTACATCAAGATGTCACCGAATTAACATATGTTTGGTATCGTAATATATTGATATGATTAATGTTCCCCAAATGCATGCACTTGGCCTTTGCTATTTTGTTTATGAAATTTACAAGTTAAATGTTAATAGTGATTATTAGAAAAGAGTAAAAGATACCACAGTCTCAAGCAGGCAGATGCGTTAAATAGAGATTGACTATTTAAAATCTCTGAGTGTCCGTGGTGGAGAATGAAAATAAAATACATAAAATACACATAATAACTCTTTAAAATATAACTCGTATTACTTGATTGTTCTAATTGGGAATCTAATGTGAAAAAATTATATATAAACTGTAAGTTTGATATGACTAGTTCATTCATAGTCATTCGGTTTTATAATTTCCCCATGACCGAATCACCGAATTGATCAGATTTTGTGTTACATTCGTAACTATTTTTAAAATACGGTATCAATTACACACATTCAAGTTGACCCATCTTTCAACCTAAAATCTCACTAATTGTTCCTTAATTAAACTAAATTTTCACAGCAATTGTACGAACCGGTTTACCTGGACTTGTACTGTCCTAATATCGTTATCATAAAACGAAATCTCGATATCTTACTATACTATTGTCTATACGGGAATTATACCCTATTAGTTTCGTACAACTAGAATGACCCTCAGTAAGTCACTCTTACCTCAACGTCCATCGTCGGGTACGTTGATTTTATTGATAGCTGTAACGGATAAATATACACCAATACTAAAATCTTTGCCTGATTGAAAGATGTCTGCTTTTTTGGATGTGATTATAAAGTTAACATTGAGGTACTTTTCAAAATTACGTTAATTATCCTGTTTCTTTTTGTGATGACACATTCATTAAAAATAATGTATCACTATCTTAAAATACCTGAGGTAGGATGCGCGTTTCTTTTAATGTTTGTACAACTAAAATCTAATTGGACGGCTTTTTACCAAACATCTCTATATTATTATTCTAAAATTATATATATATAAATTAACTGTATTACTTTACCAAAGTGCATAGGAAATTGTCCCTATTTGATTTATATAAAAAATTAATAAACCATAAACTTTTGTTTACTAATTAGGATTCTTATTTGTATAACGAGTATTAAAACTAATTAATAATATAAAAACTCGATTTTTCCTATAAAATAATTAAATGAATTACGCAGTGTATTTCCCTCTATATTTAGATAAAGCTTTTATTTATGTAAAAAAAATATTAAGGTGAATAATGAAATTTTATTCATTAAATTCTCGTAAGAAAGTGTTCTGAAATAACTAACAAGTTTTGTTATCATTTGATTTTGTTACTTCCTTCCTGCAAATGATGTAATAATGGTTGACTTATCAGTTAAAAATAAACGTTGATTATAGTCATGAATCTAATAGTACAAGGTGTGTCTCTGTAAAGTGAAATTAAAGTAAATTTTCGAAATAATGAAAGTAATGCCTGTGGAATGTCATCAGCCTTAGTTGTTTAAATTGAAATACAACTGGTCTGCTGACATCCGCCATGCTGCTTTCAAAAAGAATAATATTGGAGAAAAAAGAAAAATAATTTATTGCAAGTAAATTTAAGCTTTTTGGCTGAACTTTGCGTTAGCAGGAAATTTAAGTGTAATAGAATAAATTTGTAAAACTTTCTGAAGAAAATTAGATTTAGTTTGAAATTGAAACTTTACGGCTTACCTATATTTAATTTAAAAAATTTATTCTTTTTGATGTCTCTATTATAATGTAGTTCAACTTAAAAATCGTATTCTTTGTTTTATTAGCAAAATTATGTTATTTATAATTATTTAAAAAAATTAATGAATGCGGTTTGCAATCAGGTATTGTTCTCGCAACAAGTTATTTCAGTTACATTCTACGTCTATCAGCCATTGTTTTTCTTTTGTTGGTAGCAGCTTAATGTGATCACGGATGTGTCTTGTAAAATAAATCAGTAGATAGTTATTGACAGTTCTGGGACGTCATTTCCACCAGAATCCCTCATTTCCACACTCATCTGGAGCAATTTACATGTAAACTCCCATAAGGAAGAAATGAGGAGATGTAGTTCTACCTTGCTCTCTCCTTGTGAACCTCCTTGTGGGATTTTTTTACCCCAACCATCCCTACCCTAAAAATCGGTAACCTAACCCCTATCATTTTCGAGATACTTTTCGGTGCCTATTGGCACCGCATCCACGAGATAAATTTATATTGTTTGGTACCAATTAATATTAGATTTTTCTCAGCTCTAAGAATTTTGTAGATTGTATCATCCCCCAGAGAGCTACCCCCATTTTAAGATTTTTTGCTGGTAGCGATTTCTGACCGTCCTTATAAATTTTTTATCTATGCGACACATCAAATTAGTCTAGAAGTTTACGAAGAATTTGAATCTGCAAACAGATTAAAATAGGACCGCTTCTTACAAAGTTACACATATACCCTCTGCGAGATAAATCTTTCTCCACATTTCAGTCCACGAGATAAATGTGCCTTGTTTGGTATCAATTAATATTAGAATTTTCTCAGCTGCTTGAATCTCTAGGAATTTCTAGATGGCATCATCCCCCAGGGAGCTACCCTCATTTTAAGATTTTTTTACCGACAGCGATTTCTGACCATCCTTATAATTTTTTTTAGACATGCGACACATCAAATTACTCTAGAATTTTACGCAGAATTCGAATCTGCAAACAGATTTAAAATAGAACCGCTCCTTACAAAGTTACACATATACCCTCTGCCAGATAAATCTTTCTCCACATTTCCGTCCACGAGATAAATGTGCCTTGTTTGGTATCAATTAATATTAGAATTTTCTCAGCTACCTGAATCTCTATGAATTTTTAGATGGCATCATCCCTCAGGGAGCTACCCTCATTTTAAGATTTTTACCGTCAGCGATTTCTGACCATCCTTATAAATTTTTTTAGACATGCGACAGATCAAATTAGTCTAGAATTTTATGCAGAATCCGAATCTGTAAATAGATTTGATATAGGACCACCCCTTTCAAAGTTACACATATACCCTCTGCGAGGTAAATCTTTCTCCACATTTCCACCCACGAAATAAATGTGCCTTGTTTGGTATCAATTAATATTAGATTTTTCTCAGCTACCCAAATCTCTAGGAATGTTTTAGATTGCATCATCCCCCAGGGAGCTACCCTAATTTTAAGAATTTTTACCAGCAGCAGCGATTTCTAACCGTCCTTATACATTTTTTAACTATCCGACACATCAAATTAGTCTAGAATTTTACGCGAAATCCGAATCTGCAAACAGATTTAATATACCACCAACCCTTACAAAGTTACACATATACCCTTTAAACTATAACTTTCCTGCAGCTCGTACCTAAAGGAAAATCTAAAAACCATTCTTAAAACTTTTTATTACAGACAATTTTTACTAATACAGTTTAAATTTTGTAAACCACATTTCTAAATACATATTGACAATTTTTATTCTTAAGCTAGAACTCCTCATATCGGCTTATACTTATTAATATTTATTTCTAAATAGAGCACCTTCTCCAAAGACCAACCAGACCCACATGTTTCAAATTCCTCTGATTTTGTTCTCATGGTTTCGCTTAAGAACTCGTACATATTTTCCGATTACTAGAAGACGCTATAACCATATTTTGTGTGTTAAAGGATTTCACATCGGTAGTCTCTTTTCCTATTTTGGTGTAAACGCCGTAAAGTTCGCAATAGACTTTTATTGCTGTATGTTGTATTCTTTTTTCATTAAGCAATCGAATAAACCGCTCTTTCTGCTTCCAAAGAAACTCGGACACTCCATCGTCGACACTGGCGTTCTTTATGCGATAGCTAGCCATACGGTTGTTAAACGCTGTGCTAACCATTTCTACGCCATCGACGCTAGTAGCGGTAACTGATGCATTTTTCTGTCTGTTGCTCCTCAAGTGTGCGGCATACGGAGTCTTTTCCATTTCGAAATCGCATACTTTACACATAATTCTTGGTTGTTTCGCACAAGACCCTTTAACAGCAGGTGGAGCTGAACGCTTACGGCTTAATGAAATACCGTGCTGTTTTTTCTTGTGTCGCTGTAAGTTGTCCATTCTAGTAAAAGCGATACCGCAAGACATACAGTTTAAGTACTTTCCTGCCGACGGATGTATAAGCTTAACCGTGGACGATGTTACACCGCGACATTTGTTCTGGTGCCGTTTGAAACCATCCCTCCTGGTCAAGTAGACGTGACAGGGCTCGCATTTAAAAACGTTTGCAGGTACCACTTTAGTACAAAACAAAATCCGCACTATAGGACTTTGGTTAAACTTGTAAGCGAACTAACTTATAACTAAAGGGTTTATTCTAGCGTAACTGCTCTACGTACCCTATAAAATGCATACCGAAGGTTTCCGAAGATAGCCGAACGAAATTAAGGATTCAGCGGGGAATAAATGACGTCATCTTTTACCAATTCTTGCTACTCGTCCAGTACATTTAGCACCAATGCATGCACCCGGTTCGCATCGTCTATGCTGCGAATGCAGTTAGTAGAAACACCGGAAACGTCTTCCATGTTATACGGATCAACAATCGCATCGCGTGCATATTAAAAATCCAAAAGGGTGGTAGCACACGCATACAAATTGGGCAGGGATGCACACAAGCAGGGTGCGCATGGGCAGGGGTGCGCATGGCCAAGGGTGCGCATGGGCTGGGATGTGTCTGGACGTACACGAGGGAAGCGGATGTTACCAGTCACCAAGCATGTAATTCTTTATTTGGTATGGAGTACTTGCCGGCGTATTTATGTATCCGGAGTAAAAAACACGATTTGTACACGCAGCTTATTAATAAAAATTAGTTTATCGAGCGAAGATGACTAGCGTAACGTCATCCTGGAAGCATATCAATCTACGCATGGGGGTATAAAGATATATGTCTAAGATAGTTGTATAGATTTTGTAAATCTATTGTATATATTAGTTTTAGGATTCCATAATTTTTAAGTTCTTCTCCCACCTTCCATTCTTCCAAATCCTTCCTGCTTCTATCCTGGTTGACAGAGTATACGTGTTATCTCCACATGGTGTTCGCGGAACACAGCGGTTTTAGATTTCTCGGGAAATGGATGGTTAAAGCATATGTCTTGGGTAGCGAAAAAAGGTTCTAAGAATGTAGTTAAATAAAGATGAGCAAAAATTAGAGGTTTGGGACTTTAAAAGGCGTAACTTTGTAAAGGGTGGTTCTATTTAAAATCTACCTACAGGTTTGGGTTCCCTAGAAAAATCTAATATTAGTTGATACCAAACAAAATATATTTATCTTAAAAGAGTGACTACCCCGCGGATAATAAATACAATATACCGCTTGTCAACAAGAAAGTTGTAGGGAAATTCAAAGACGAATTTAATGGGGAGGGGGGTCTAGTATTAGAATTCTTTGGTACAAAGTCCTACTGTATTGTAAGCGAGAAAAACACGATTAAAAAGATTAAAGGGGTCTCACGAGGTGTAGTTAAGTAAAACCGAGGGTCCTAGCTTGGACTGATTAATGTATATGGTTACATATTCTCGTACACATCCGCAAACATTTGCTTACGTCCACATACGGACATGGCGATGCCGGTAGTTTTTGTTTAACAAATAGTAGGAAAGATACGTTAGGTGTTAGTGTGTGGAAGCCCATCGGATCGTTGGATTCAAAAAGAACGGTGCTGCGGAATGTATGGTGGTTCCCGTTAGAATAATCAAAAGTGGTTAATCGATCGTATTAGATGTTTAAGTATGCGAAAGTGTAAAAGCCTACATAAGTAAAATTTAATTATCAGACAAAAAAGTGCGCGATGTGCTATACTTTCAAAGAAAGTATAGAATGATGCTTTGCAGCGGTCCTAGCAGTAAAAAAAGGAACCTGACTTTTTCAAGCAACTACAAGAATAGCAGTAGCGCAGAGAAGGGGTATGCATGTATTATACAGCGCACTGTTACTATAAAATATGTTAGCGTACGGGTAGCTCGAACGTGTAATTGATCACGACTTATAGATCCCTCGGAGGTTTAAAAATTCTGAGACCATTGTCGTTTGAAAAAATGGTTAAAAATTATCAGAACAGGAGCGAGTCGAAGTATAAGTTGGATGGTTGATTGACCGAGTTTTTTTACCTTTGACAAGGGAATCGGAAGTTGACAGACATCGAGCATTTAATTCTCTATTTGGGCGATATCGAGTAATTGCCGGTTCTAGAAATCATTACGTGCTACCGACCGCTATGCGGAAGATTTAGTTCTAGGAAATGAGCAGCCTACGAAAGTACGGAATACTTGGTATTAATGCTAATTGGTTTAGTGACCGCGCTTGTGCACTCTTCGAGTGTCTTCGGCAATCTTCGATTGTTTCCAAAGAAAATATTCAAGCCTGCCATTTCCGAAAATATGACATAGAAGTTATTTAAAATTAAATTGGTTTATTAGTAAGTATCATGTAGACAACAAGTTTGGTATTCCCTTAGTATAGGTTTAAAATGTTTTATTAAGTTTTTGTTTATAGTAGCACTGCATCTTCCACCGCAAGACTTGCAACCAATTTGGATTTTTAATATGCACGCTTTGCGATTGTTGATCCGTATAACATGGAAGACGTTTCCGGTGTTTCTACTAACTGCATTCGCAGCATAGACGATGCGCACCGGGTGCATGCATTGGTGCTAAATGTACTGGACGAGTAGCAAGAATTGGCACAAGCTGACGTCATTTAGTTCCCCACTGAATCCTTAATTTCGTTCGGCTGTCTTCGGAAACCTTCGGTATGCATTCTATAGGGTACATAAAGCAGGTACGCTAGAGTAAACCCTTTAGTTATAAGTTAGTTCGCTTACAAGTTTAACCAAAGTCCTATAGTGCGGATTTTGTTTTGTACTAAAGTGGTACCTGCAAACGTTTTTAAATGCGAGCCCTGCCACGTCTACTTTACCAGGAAGGATGCTCTCAAACGGCACCAGAACAAATGTCGCGGTGTAACATCGTCCAGGGTTAAGCTAATACATCTGTCGGCAGCAAAGTACTTAAACTGTATGTTTTGCGGTATCGCTTTTACTAGAATGGACAACTTACAGCGCAACAAGGAAAAACAGCACGGTATGTCATTAAGCCGTAAACGTTCAGCTCCACCTGCTGTTAAAGGGTTTTGTGCGAAACAACCACGAATTATGTTTAAAGTATGCGATTTCGAAATGGAAAAGACTACGTATGCCGCACACTTGAGGAGCAACAGACATAAAAATGCATCAGTTACCGCTACTAGCGATGATGGTGTAGAAATGGTTAGCACAGCGTTTAACAACCGTATAGCTAGCTATCGCATAAAGAACGCCAGTGTCGACGATGAGGTGTCCGAGTTTCTTTGGAAACAGAAAGAGCGGTTTATTCGATTACTTAATAAAAAAAGAACACAACGTACAGCAATAAAAGTCTATTGCGAACTCTACGGCGTTTACACCAAAATGGGAGAAGAGACTACCGACGTGAAATCCTTTAACACAAAAATATGATTATAGCGTCTTCTAGTAATCTGGAAAATATGTACGAGGTCTTAAGCGAAACCATGAGAACAAAATCAGAGGAATTTGAAACATGTGGGTCCGGTTGGTCTTGAGAAAGTGCTCTATTTAGAAATAAATATTAATAAGTATAATCCGATATGAGGAGTTCTAGGTTAAGAATAAAAATTGTCAATATGTATTTAGAAATGTGGTTTACAAAATTCAAACTGTATTAGTAAAAATTGTCTGTAATAAAAAGTTTTAAGAATGGTTTTTAGATTTTATTTTAGGTACGAGCTGCAGGAAAGTTATAGTTTAGAGGATATATGTGTAACTTTGTAAGGGGTGGTCCTATATTAAATCTGTTTGCAGATTCGGATTTCGCGTAAAGTTCTAGATTTGGGTAGCTGAGAAAAATCTAATAATAATTGATACCAAACAAGGCACATTTATCTCGTGGGTAGAAATGTGGAGAAAGATTTATCTCGCAGAGGGTAATTGTGTAACTTTGTAAGGGGTGGTCCTATATTAAATCTATTTACAGATTCGGATTCTACATAAAATTCTAGATTAATTTCATGTATCGCATGGTTAAGAAAATTTATAAGGACAGTCAGAAATCGCTGTCGGTAAAAAAATTTTAAATTGAGGGTAGCTCCCTGGGGAATGATGCCATCTAAAAATTCCTAGAGATTCAGGTAGCTGAGAAAATTCTAATATTAATTGATACCAAACAAGGCACATTTATCTCGTGGACGGAAATGTGGGGAAAGATTTATCTCGCAGAGGGTATATGTGTAACTTTGTAAGGAGCGGTCCTATTTTAAATCTGTTTGCAGATTCGAATTCTGCGTAAAATTCTAGACTAATTTGATGTGTCGCATGGCTAAAAAATTTATAAGGACTATCAGAAATCGCTGTCGGTAAAAATTTTTAAAATGAGGGTAGCTCTCTGGGGGATGATGCAATCTACAAAATTCTTAGAGATTCGGGTAGCTGAGAAAAATCTAATATTAATTGATACCAAACAATATAGATTTATCTTGTGGGTGCGGTGCCAATAGGCACCGAGAAGTATCTCGAAAATTTTAGGGGTTAGGTTACCGATTTTTAGGGCAGGGATGGTTGGGGTAAAAAATCCCACAAGGAGGTCCACTAGGAGAGAGCAAGGTGGAGATTCATCTCCTCATTTCTTCCTTATGGAAATTTACATGTAAATTGGTCCAGATGAGTGTGGAAATGAGGGATTCTGGTGGAAATGAGGTCCCAGAACTGTCAATAACTATCTACTTAAATCAGCGTTAGTGGTTCTGATGAACAGATTGTGTAGTCTCGTTGCGTATGATAAGTTGAGTTTTCTTTTGTTTTATTGATCCAAAAATTTGCTGTTCTTCATTGTTTAATATTAAGGTTAAAAAATTCGTTTTGTACGTTTTTTAATTCTGAGCTGTTCCGAAATATCGCACCCGATTGGCATATCGATTCCAACGTTAGTTTGTTTGAGCTTGCCGTTTTGTTTTCTTCGTTTATAACAGTTTCGAAGTATGTTGCGTCTTTCAATGCGTAACAGTTATTAATGATCTTTTCACAATTTGTGCAAATGAAACTTCCTTCTAAAACTTCAGGTTTTTGGTTGGGTAAACAGTTCGATAGCTTTTCCTTGAATAATTTTACTTTTCGGGAGTTCGTTTGTAGCTTTAAATAGTTTAAATTATTTTTATTTGTTAAACAGATACGTCATCGTATTGATTTCATTTTCTTTTTTGTAATTTGGACGTGAATTATGGTTATTTCAATAAAAATTCCGTTGTGGTCGGACTACTTGTATTATAATATTATAATATCTGACCGCCTATGCAGGTTTAGGCTTAAGAGCAAAGCAAAAAGGGGAATAAATTCTCTTCTAATAGATACCGTGTTATTTTAAAATTAATGAGTTGGTTCTCGGAGGTTTTTGTTTTATACACCGTCTTTTGTGAACTATCAAAAGTATACTGCCCAAGTGTAATGCATATTTTTTCGTAGCAGGACGTTTCAGATAAATTTGTTAATTTGTTTCACACATTACTTTCTAGTACTTGTTTATCGTGTTAGCGAAACCCTGTGATAATGGTTATCACTTGTGGTTTGGTATTGTAAATGAGATTGTGCGAATTTTTTATTCTATTTTTGTTTTTTATACTTACATATTGTAAATATGATAATGAAAAGCGTTTAATAATTTTATGGTTTGTTACTCAAATAGCGTAAAAATACATAAGCTAAGCGATTGCTTTAGTTTCCTGTTCATAGTGGTCATTCAATTATAGAATAGAATTTGCGTATATGTTTTCAGTACTGATAGGTTAACTAATGTAGTAATTAATGTTAAGAGCTCATCACAGTAGCGTTCATCTTGAATTTTCTAAAGATCTAAATTTCTTTCCTATTAGGCACCCAAATTAAAAACGGTTTTAACAAAAGTTACTTAAAAAATAATTCTCTATATGGGAAAATCATTTGAGTTTTTTTTAACTGTAAAAAAATATTTTTTTTGTGACAATAGAGCGATTTAAACAAAACCAGCAACTTTCCCAAATATATGAATAATTTTTATGAATTTTCGTCAAAATTGCACACTACAATTCTCTTTATTTATCGAATAAATCAAATATTAGTACTTTTTAGAAAAAGTCACCTGCAATGTGCTGCCGTGGAAAAATTTAGAACTTCCGTGTCAAACACTATTGTAAAACAGAAATGGTTTGAATAAATGCTATTCAAACAAACCACAACAAACACAGGAAATGCCATACAATTGAGATAAAACTATCTACAAGAACTTCGACTATAGTCGTAATTGCTCGCAAATCTATTTATAACCATCATTAACGATATTATTCAGCGCCTCGCAATTATAAACATGAGTTGTTCTTCATAACTTTGGATTTATATAAATTTTTGTTGGATTTCTTATTTAGTGCAAAAAAGTAATTTGTATTCCCCCAGTATTGAGGTAATTGATAATGAAAGACTGCATTGGAATAGTGTTTTATATTTTTTTTTTAAATTTTGAAATAATACACCATATAGTCCATTTCGAATAAACCTGCACCTAGTCGAAGTTCTAGATTACTAGAACAGGTAAAACGACTTGCGTATTCTAATAAGTTATAGAGTCAAGCTACCGGTCCAACCAAAGTAGTGGGGTCGTTAGTGAGGAACCAGACTAAGACAGGTCGCCGAAAGAGCCCAGCGGCTCTTTCGGTAATTAGATTGGCAGATACCATAGAGGTCGGTATGCCATTCTAAGACACACTACTGCAATGCGGAAGGCAACGAGAAATCACCACATTATCTCACAAGTATACAGCGTACTTAAATTGTAATAAACATGATAACATTCTCTGGGGTAAAAGATTCCGGAGTTTAAAAGTCCCTCATTTGCATCTCCGGGAAGGAACTACTTTGGAGGATGCGATCGGAAAGTTCAGAATAAGAGCCGGGAACATTTTACGAGTTGGAGCGTGGAATGATAGAAGTATGAAGCAAGTAGGTAAGCTAGAGAACCTAAAAATTAAAATCAATAGGTTAACACTAGACAGAGAAGGGATCAGCGAAGTTTGGTGGCCAGAGGCGGGAGATTTTTGGAGTGGAGACTTCAGGGTAATACATACAGGAGCAGAGGAAGGAAATTTGGGTGTGGAGATAGTTATGCAAAAAAAGATGGGATACTGTGTAGAAAATTACTTATAAAAGAACGAAAGAGTACTCATGGCTAGATTAGAACCTACACTGGTAAACACAGTAATAATACAAGTATACATGCCCGCCTCCAGCTGCAGCGACGAAGAGGTAGAAGCGATTTACAAAGATATCGAAGACCTATTAAGATACGTAAAAGGACATGAAAATTACGGGGATTTTAATGCAGTGCTAGGTGAGGATAGGGAAGGAGCGGTAGTATGTTTATTTGGTTTAGGCACGAGAAACGACAGGGGAAATAGGCTGGTAGAATTTTGCGACAAGAACAATTTAATCATCACAAACACATTATTTCAACATTATGCTAGAACACGATATACGTAGAAAATGCCTAGAGATATAGGAGGAAGCTATCAAATAGATAACATTCTTGTTAGATAATGGTTTAGGGGTGAAGTAAAAGACTGTAGAAGCTACCCAGAAGCAGATATAGACACTGACCACAACATCGTAATTATGAAGGTTGCACTTAAATTAAAAAATTTGAAAAAAAGAAACGGAAAAAAGCACATTCACTTAGAAAAACTAAAAGATAAAGATATTCAAGAAAGATTCGATAAAAAGTTAAATGAATTGCTGAAAGATATCAGGAAAATAACTGATGCTAAGGAAGTAGAAACAGAATGAAATAACATTAAATCCAGCCTATACATGGCGGCCAAGATACTCTGGGGTATACACAAAAAGATAATAAGAAACCATGGATAACAAAGGATATCCTGAATTTAATAGAAAAAAGACGAAAATACAAAAATAGAACAGACGAAACAGGAAAACAGAGATACACATCCATAAAATGGGAAATTATACGCAAATGCAGGAAAGCTAAAGAACAATGGATTGATGAAAAGTGAAAAAAGGTACAAACTAAGATGGAAGTAGGAAAGACAGATAAAGCATACAAACTAATTAGAATCAATTTTAGGGATATAACACCGTATTGCAAAAATATAAGGGACGCGGGAGGAAACGTCATTATGTAGAGAAAGTGGATAGATGGCAAGAATATATAGGGAATTTATATGCAGGGGAAGAACTATCAGCATTAGAACAAGAATCATACATTGAAAATGTTGACTTGGGATATCCTATACTTAGAGATGCGTTTGAATTAGAATTAAAGGGTCTGAAAAACGGTAAGGTAAGATAAGGTGCAAGCAGAATCTCTAATAGCCACTGGACAAGCAGTAACAGAACGTCTCTTCCAACTTGTAAGCTGTATGTATGAGACAGGCAAGATACCCAAAGATTTCAAACATAACATCATAGTAACTATACCAAAAAAGAAAGGCTCGGATTAATATGAAAATTTTCGAACAATAAGTTTGACAGCACACGCGTCAAAAATATTAACTAGAATTGTACAAAGACGAATGGAAAAACGAGCTGAAGAAATACTAGGAGAAGATCTATTTGGGATTAGGCGAAACAGGGGAACACGGGAGGCTGTTTTTAGCTCTGAGAGTGATAATGGAGAAAACAACAGAAAAAAAGGAAAGCGTTTATATAGGGTTTATAGATCTGGAAAAAGCATTGGACAATATAAAATAGTAAAATGTGTTTGAAATACTCAAAAAGGCTGGAATGAGTTATAGGGATAGACGAATAGTACATAGCTTATATAAATAGCAAACAGCAGTAATAGAATTAGAGCAGGAACGTAGAGAAGTAAACATTAGGAAAGGTATGAGACAGGAATGTGCCCTATCCCATTAATTTTTAACTTGTACATTGAAGAGGCAACGAATACTCTCAAAGGCAGGAAAGCATTTGGAATTACTATGCAGGGACAAAAATTGATATGCTTAGATTTGCAGATGATATATAGCGGTATTAGCATCTAGCAAGAAAAAGTTAGAAGCTGCTGTTAATGAAATAGAAACGGTTCTAACAGAGATATACGAAAATTAATAAAACTAAAACTAAAGTACTAGTATGCAAAAGAGGGGAAAATAAATCAAAAACAAGAATACAAATATGTAACAAGAACTTACAAGAGGTTAAGGATTTCTGCTACCTAGGAAGCCAAATAACGAAAGATGGGAAAAGCGCAAAAGATATAAAACAAAGATTTGCACAAGGTCGTGCTTAAAACATATGTGTGGAGCACGCACTGTACGGCTGTGAAGCCTGGACAGTGGGAGAAACGGACAAGAACAAGGTAGAAGCCTTTAAAATGTGGTGCTACAGACGTATGTTGAAGATATCATGGACAGACAAAGTTAAGAACGATGAGGTACTAAAAATGGTAGCGGATGAAAGAAATATGTGAAAAACGGTAAAAAATAGGAAAGATAGGATGATAAGCTTCATACAACGGCATAAGCAAATAGTGCGGAATATATTAGAAGCAAAGATAGGAAAAAAGAGAAGAGAGGTACGCATCCAACCAGTCCCAAGATGGATAAATTGATGACGACAAAACTAACTGATCTAAACATGATGAATTTTATAAGCAACTAGAAGTATTGGTTGGGCAATATTCTCGAATAATGTTAATTGCGTGAAAGGATTTACTGGATAAAATTGTTGTAAGCCATATGTGGAGCAGAGCACAGTATGTCTATAAAATACGGGCAGTAAGAAAAGCAGACAGAAAAACGGTAGCAGCTTTTGGGAATGTTGTGCTTCAGATGTATCAGGATGATAGCATGGAAAGACAAAGTTGATAAGAAATAGGTTATAGAAATAGTAGGTGAACAAGGATATCTGTGGAAAAAAATAAAAGAAATTGAAGGGCAGAATACGTTCTAAAGTATTTTTGGAGAATAGTATGTGATATACTACAAGCAAGGATAGTGATAGTTGCAGACTGTGTAAATTTCAAGAAAATGTGTAGGTTAGTTCAGAATAGAAAACAATGACGGTACGCGTCTAGCCACTTCCAGGACTGAAGACATAATGATAATGATACCATATAGTGGATGAAAAACTGGCTTGTAATATGGTGAAAGAATGAGTGTAGTGTAAGACTTGTAAAGAAGAATAAACACAGAATTGTTTATTTTTTATGCCCAATTTCAATTAATGTTTTGGGATAAATTTAAAAAAGTCACCGGTAATATTTCGCTCATATTTAGGCTTGAGCAGTAATAAGAAATAATGTGATAAAAATTCTTACGGTTGTTCATCATGGTACACAGTCACAATTCACAAACTCCCATACGCAATCGTAATGGAACAAAATTTGACAAACTGCATGCAAAACGTAATTAAATAAATGTAAAACAAACGTTGGACTACTTAAAAATGCAAGACATACATTTTTATTCTACTAGAGGAATGTTTACCGCGTCCAATCCAGTACAATTTCAAATATATAATAGCATTGTAAATATATTGAAAATTTGTATTTTATATTTATATCTATTTTTAATTGTAAAAAATTCACTTAAATAAAACATGCTTGGCCGTTGAGGCCACTTTCTTCATTATTTCGTCGTTAAAAAATGATAAAGGAACGAAGATATAATAACAAAAGAAACCACATTTGTAGTTTTTTACAAACAGTAATCAAAACCCACTTGACACTTTACCTAATCATTTTTTATTAGAGATACGTTCAAACCACTATTCTGTTTTTTTGCAATTATTGGCCAACTAATTAATGCAACAGCTTTGTCAATTGCATATTAAAAATTGTAAAATAACTACGCGAGATGCAAATGTAGGAATGGTAAATCTTATAATTTCTTGTTCACTAATAATTTTTTTTTTACAATAGATATCGGAATTTCAGAGGTTTTCACTGGTTATGAATGTTAGAGAATATGTATAGTTAAAATATGAACCCCTCTACTTAGGACGTTAATTTTCCTATCCTTGCAATACTGTAAAACTGTGACAAAGAATCTCTAGTTAATAATGTTGCCGCTAGGGAAAAGCAGGGTCAATTTTCTATTATGTCTTATGGCGCATTAGTATTAAAATCGCATTTTATAAAATTGTGAGGTCTAATTAGACTAAGATCATCATATTTTGTACTTTATAGCTGTGATAGTCAATTGTGTGTAAAACTTGCGACCTATACCTTATCTATAGATATAAAATATGAAGTGTTGTTTTGTCCCTGGGTGCAAATCCGAATATAAATCATTCAAACACATAAGGAGAAGTATTTATTCTGCTCCCAAGGTATTTTTGATGTTTAGTGATACTATTGAGTTTCTAAATACATGTCGTTGTAGGATGTGGAAACATTAGAAAAGTGGAGACAAGCTATTCCTCGAAGTGACAAGGTTCTTTCGTATTTGTGTATATATTAATGTATAATGAAATTTATTTTTATGTGCATTGGATGGTAAGTGTTAAAGCGTTTATTAATATATATTAGTTTAATTTGTATAACTTTCTACGCGTTCTATGGTACGCCTATGAGTGCAAATGTTTCCTCCGTTCATGATCGGTAGTCTTGTCTTCGGACGGCTCCGTCAAAGTCCAGTAACAGTTCTTGTTCAATTTTCAATGTGGTAGGACGTTCCTGCTACATTACAAAATGTCTTCTTTCTTTGTGTAAAATAGTTTTTCATATCAATAAATAAATGTAGTGTGTCAATTGAAACTCCTTTCATTAAAAGGCTGAGTTTATTGGTTTTACAGTCCCCAGTATTCTCACGGCATGCTACACAAACAAGTAGATAATTCCACAGCAAGCAACCGACCAGCGCATATCGAAGGACAAGGTGAAATAATCGCTGTTTATTCCGATAGCTTTACTAGCCGCCCTACAGTAAGAATTGTAATTTAAGTATCTACCTGAGCAAAAATGTTTCTAATACGATTCTTGTTATAATAATACATTTTTATTTCTAATTAAAAGTGTGTATAAAAAATTAGATATATTGTTGTTTTATTTTGTTTAATATAATACTTTTTTGCTTCAATAGAATCACTGTTATATCCCCAAAAGGATGGCCAGATTTTTGTGTGCTCAATGATACATGCACTTAATCCTTCTGTACCATCAAAGATTCTAAAAGTCTTAAAATTTCTATTTTTTATAGTGTAAGACTTAACTACATAAATTAACAATAACTTTAAATTGATCTCCTGAAAACTAGTCTTACAAGAGATAAAACATTCTGTATTTGTTTCATAAAATGCTTTAAAAGTGCTTTGAAAAAATACTATTTATGTATGGTTACATTGCCCAGCATGCTATTTTGATTTTTTAATAATTTGAAATTCATATAGGAAAAGGAGAGTATTAAATTGGTATTTGTTAAAAATTTGTGTATATTTCAACTTCAAGGACTGGAATTTTGAATAAAATCAGAATTTATAATTATTTATGAGAAAAATAAGAAATGCTCCAAACGGAGCAGTCGCCGTCTCCCTTAAGGGGACGTGCGGCTCGCTGCTTGACTACATTTTTATGTGTTGATATAACCACTTAGGTGGTTCGGAGATAGACCAAATGAAAAAGCTCTCGGTTAGCCAGTGGCTACCACTTTTATAAACAATCCTATCTAACATGGTAAATGTTTTCCCTGAAGTATATTTTAGAACATACAGATAGTGGTTTACCACCGGTTTGCTAATCTGAATTTCTTGGTTGGTCGTATCGTGCGTGTTTCATGTTTCCTGTTAACTTTCTCGTGAGAATTGGTCATCAAGAAATATGACTGCATCGATATTGAACAAAAGTCTAAAATGTGTATGACTAATACTAATTAATAATGGGGTTGTGAATGAACTTGTAACAATAAGGTAGTTATTCGATTTAATAGAGATCATGCACTACATTCAGATAGTTCCACGATCAAAGTTCCAGATAATATGTGAGTGAAAGATAATGAAGATATTATTTTTGAAGTTGTAGCCAGCGAGTTAGTTTTAATATAAATTACATAATTTAAATTTGTAGAACAAAGAAGGAAATTGGCAGCATCACAAACCGAGTAATTTGCAAACACCAATACACAAAAAACTAAATACTATAAAAATATTGCTTCAATGGAATTGTCTGATACAGAAGTAATTCCAACCAAAAAGCAAAAACTTTCAGTTCAGGCTAATGATCCTTGGGTTACTCATGCAGACCAGCCAAAAGTTCAAATGATTCAGTATCAAGGAAATTTGAGAGCTTAGCCGAGACGAAACAAGAAATTGTTAGTATTCAATTAGCAATGTTAAAAAACGAGTTTGAGAACCAGTTGGATAAATATAATCAGAAAGAAGAAGAATATATACTTAAAAAACATCACATGCAGGAATTGCATGAATTGCAAAAAATCTTTACAATTGGAGTATTAAATTAAAACATACAGTTGAAAAAGTTGCAAAATTTGTAATTTACTTAAATACATTATTCTTATAATATAAATTAAATACAAAGCGAGGTTATTCAATTACAATTGAGCAAAATATTGTTGTATAAACTACCTTCTCAATAATGCACCAGCTCCAGCAGGTTGATAATTTTGTACGTAAACATTAGATATTTGGCCGGCCTGGATTAAACGTTCCAAAACATAATTGTCTATTTCTTCTGGCAGTGGTGGCGGCATTAAATCGTTCATTTGAATTGCTGCATTGTGCAGGACACATGTTGCAACAATCACCGTTAGTGTGTTTTCTAATGCCAATCTCGAACCATATGCCAGGATGGGAAATCATCCTTTTAGCATCCCAAAACATCTTTGGATTGCATTGCCTGTTTTAATAGCCTCATTATATAATGGTTCTGCAGCAGTTTGGGGATTAAGAAAAGGGGTAAAAAGATATCTTTTACAAGGGTAACCACTATCACCTAAAACGAAATTTAATCTTTAGTTACAAGTACTTCATGTACATATAAATAAACTTATAACTACCTAATAATAGACAATTCCAATACTGATTATCGTCAAAATGCGCTCGTATTGTGCTATGATTAAACACAGTTGCATCGTGTGTAGACCCTGGTCATCTAGCAACGACGTTTAAAATATTAAACGATAAATTACAAATTACTTGGATATTAATTGAAAAATATGATTTACGGTTTCTGAAAATTTCACCGTCATTACCACCTGGAAACAAAAAAGGATTAATCAGACCGTAATGATATTAAAATTACATACCTGGAGACTGGATTCTGATATGTGTACAATCAATATCGCCAATTACTCTAGGAAAACCAGCAATATTAAAAAATTGTTACTGGCTAATTTGAATTTCCCCATCATTTTGTGGCATTCGAATATACTGTGGGTACAGTTCAGCAATTGCTTTAAAGACTATGCATATTCATGAAATCAGCTATTTACTGTAGGTGGCCACCAGTAGAGTAAAACCGTCAACAGCTAGTTTATGGGTGAAACACAATTGTTACTAAAAACAATATTTTTTTTACATTCTTCAAATTATACGTTCTGTACTTACTTGTCATATGGATATTCTAAACGATGTTCAATTTGTCTTAAAATATATAGGGTGCAGTTTCTTGACAGCCTGAAACGTCGTCTGAAAGCTACCTCATCCAAACTATCAAAATAATTATTTATTTGGTATATCTGTCTTGGTATACCGTGTTGAATAAATTGAAAAACATACCAATTCTCTTCATCATCATCAAATTCAATTCCAAAATTCATTTTAACCTTATATATTCCTAACATATTCTGTCTAGAAGATTCTTTAACATGAAGTTTGGTACTTGTTGACCAGAATACCTTAAAGTTGGCAAACAAATAGGTAATTGGTACTTATTGTGACGAGTACGGGAATTGGGGGATCCTGTTAGTTTTCTTAAAGTATTAGCGTAGTCGAGAACGACCTGAGATATCCCTAAAAAATGCTCTAAAGTTCCTTTGGTAAATAACATATAATCCACATCAAATGTCACCATCTTCACTAAAAAATTCTTATTTAAATAAAAACCTTAGTTGTCAAATTTGCATATTTGATTTAGCACACCAACTTCCATAGTGCGTATAATATATGAAAGATTTGATATGAACTTTCTAAATACATCGAGGGGTACATCTGCGAAATGAAGTCACCAAATCTGAAAGTTATTTTATAATCGTCGAACAGGTTCAGACTTACAATTATGATTTTGGAAGCAGATTTTGTTATGGCGTATAGTTTTTCAAATAGCAACTTGACTCGCTCTAACTGAATTGCTGCGTTTATACATTTTTCATGCGCTGCGGTCGACTGCATTTCTAAGTCCATAATTTGCTCCCACTCATCGTCTGTAATATTAGTTCCTCCTGGAAATAAACCATCTCGATTTCCTTCTCGTTGTATTTGTTTACGGCGTCACTTCTAGTAAAAACGCTTTCACACACACACTGCATGAGATATTTAAGAGGTTCATTTTAGAAAAAATAATGATTAACAGTTTTTGAATTATACATGTAAATATTAAATTTTTTAACGTTTGCTAGCTGATAATATAAAAGGTGTATTACAGGTAAAGTTGCTAAATAACAATAAAAAATCGCAGTTTAAACATACAAGTTTTAAAATGTTGTCTTTTCCCGAAATTTTTAAAGGTGGAAAATTCTGCAACTTTATTACACTTTGCTACGTACAATGACGTAGTCAAACAAAAGAAACAAGAAAGATGAAAGAAAAAGACTTTGAGCGGGCTCAATCTCGTGAGTGGGTTTGGCAGGATACCTACACAAATTAAATCAGTTGTAATAAATGTAAACAAATAATACACTCCTAACCATAATCATACAATTTCTAATTAACAAAAAAAATAAAAATTAATTAGGTACAAAAGCATAATGGTACCACGAAATAAACCATCCGTAATTACAAGTTACACATATTTACAAGATCAAGAGAAATCTTCCCTAACATGGAGAGCTGCCGTCTTTAGGTGCCTACCCTTTACGTTATTTCGCAACACAACAAAACCCAAAAAACACTAAAATCCACAACTCTTAATGGTTGTAAATATAAAAAGTACACATGCCTCATTGGCAGGACAAAATCTCTACTAATTAAAATTTAACACATGGTGACCCAGCAGTTATAACTCATTCTCGTACGCCTACAATTACTTACAGTAATCCGTTTAAGGCCACCAAGTGTGGCTACCAAATGGTGTCAGTTAGTACTTACGCATTCACTCTCGGGTTGATGCAGTCGAAACGGTTCCTACCGTATCTAGCGACGGGGCGAAAGAGAGGGGCGCGTGATCCCACCTTGGGGTTGTCTTCCCATTACAACAAAGGGCGACCATCCATCGTGGCTTTAAGGGCGGCCGGAAGAAGCTATAGTAAGTACAAGTAAAATTAATTTATAGATGTCGAAAAGTACAATTTTACTAAACCATAAATAAGCACCACGCTATAAGGCGTGCGCGTAATTTTCATAAAGAAAGTGAAACGAAGAAAACCAGAACGGATGTTTACGTCGTGTGAGTTGAAAAGCAAAATGAATATTAATTTCGTTTAACTAATGACTAGAGCTCAACGTAATATTGTTGCTAAGGATTAAAACTGGAAAAACACGGTTTTATGGGATAGTACGCGGTTTCAGTTCGACAAATTTTTCGATGGAAAACACATAGGAATCAATTACCAGATACCTAGAACAAGTTATTGACTAGTTAATTATAGCGTAAACTGTACGTTGAGGAATTCTGAGAAAGAGTACTTACTATTTAATTAGGCGGTAGGATTTAACAATAGAAATAGAATTTATACCAACGGAGAATGCATTAACAAGGGAAAGGGTTATTTTAATTTACCGAATTAGTTTTCGTTCTTAAGCAAAAAGGGATTTGAGTTGAAAATCATTAGACAGCGTATTTATTATTAATTATGAATTAACGATTTTATTTAACGGTAGAAACGGAATTTATACGAACGGATAATGAATTAACAATGGAGGAAAAGCGTAATTAATTTGTGCTGAAAATAAACGTAACAACTTTGAACGACTTAACGTTTTACAAAAATCAATTCAAAATAAGCTTTTAGTATCATTTTCCCCGTATTTATGCACATAGAGAAAATATAAGCACAATTTGTCTTTACATTCGCCCAATTTAAATCAAATTATTAAAAGGCGTATTTCCATATACTACCTAGAATTGTAGAACAGAACCTTTCACAATTAATAGTCAGATGTCATTAACAAAACAATGCAAGGCTGAGGATTATACATTTCACTAAATTTATTTAGAAAGTACCTCTTATTTTGAACTACATTAAAATAGATTATCGAACTACTTTTGAGACCACCGTGCAGAATTAATATATATTTAATATATATTTAATTATTTGAATGTGGATGCATTAATTGAAAATTATACAATCCTAGATATTAATAAATATTTTTTTAGTTTTACTTTATTATCCACTTAAATGTAAGTAAAAATGCTGAAATGTTTTGCTGTTAGGTTTTGAATATTAAAACATAATGCGGGTCTTTGTTGAA
Source organism: Platerodrilus igneus (assembly GCA_036346225.1). NCBI lineage: Eukaryota > Metazoa > Arthropoda > Insecta > Coleoptera > Lycidae > Platerodrilus > Platerodrilus igneus. Next base: position 3,246,189 of record JARFIW010001117.1, on the reverse strand, counting down.
GCTAATTTCTAAAAGATTTGATAAATGATTTCGATTTTCCAGGAAATTCTATACAAATTTGATAGATTACACGAGGGATTTATCTCAAAAGACAGAGCAATACTGTTTAGAAATAGATTAAAGATGAACACCGTATGGTTTGTAAAAGGTTAATCTGTAAATCAGTAAGTGGTCGTTCGATTTGAAAAAAATTACGAAAGATTTGAGAAGCTAAAGAAAACACAACAATAATTGATATCTTACACGACGGAATTATATTAGAAATATCGCTAAGAGTATTTTTTTATAAAACTTCTAAAAATGGCGTTGGTGGTTAAATACAAACAGGTAAACCCACTATAAAACAATTATAAGCATCACTTTTCCATTAAAGACTTGTATATAACACCAATTAGCATAATAAGGAACTGCGCACGCTCGGCCTTCACCATAAAAAACGAGAAACCCATGTTTCAGACCATTAGTTGTCAAAGTATCGCCGAGTTGATCAAAATTACAAGTTAAGGATGGATTTTTCTGGTGTTGGCATTACAAGTGATGTAAGAGTGCCATTAGGTATCGACAAACTAGTAGGTAAGACCACCTATGCACTAGTTGAATTTACATCAAATTTTCACCACCATAACGTGGAAGTTGGTTTTGATTTATACGGTGGTCTGCAACCAATCGTACAAATTATTTGCAATAGCAGCATGTGTCAAAATTGTGCTATAAAAATGGACTACTTTAAATGGAGAGAGTTTTGCAATTTTCATTTGGAATTTAGAATCATACAATTTACTCAAGAAGCAGCAAACGTATGATTGAATGGTTTATCTGGTGGAGATGTTTTTGAATTACAAATAAATCGTAAATTCAAATTGAAACTGATTGCCGAAACATCTAATAGAAGTGTATGGTTGGCGAATAAATTCCAAGAAGAAAATTTATATAGTATGGAAATTACGAAAGATCGGAATATTATTGTGATATCTGAGTACGAGTGCATCAAGCTATTAAATTTGCAAGAATTAATCTGGTATAAAATGGAGGAATTGAGGTGTAGAAACTTTCCAGTATTTTACGAAAAATTTGTAGATGATATAAAAAATGTAAGTATAAATACGACGAACAAAGGAAGGGTTCAAACGTTATTAGAGGAAGAGAGCCGTACGAGTATTTCTCTATTTATTGATTGCAACAATTTAACTTACTTGACAGTGTTGGAAATTATTAAATGTCACCCCATCCAGTACCTAGAAGGTGCGACTGCGAGGCGATCGCTTACGCAAATGGTTTTGGGCTATACCAGATTCACCAGACTCTGGTTATCACGGCGGTTTATAGATGTTATCAACACATGAATATATATTTTTAATAAAATATTATATTTCTTGATAAAGTTTGTATTACTCATTTGAATCGCCAAAATCAGCAAAAATTATTGATAAATGTATTAAACTATCTTGTTTTTTATTCATAGGTTTAAGGTGGTAGCACTCCTAAGTTTTTTATTCTCTAAATTAAAGTAAATGTTCGAAGAAGGTTTTAAAGATGGAGTTGAATATAGATGAACAGAAATTTTGAAGGTTTAGGGCTTTAAGAGGTTTAACCCGGTAAGGGATTGTATAGGTATAAATTAGAAAGTGGTGGGTAAGTTTAAGGATGAGTTCAATCTGGATTTGGTTCTAGAGTTTGTGGGCACTAGAGCTAAATCGTATTGTATAATCAGTGAAAAGGATTTTAGTAAAAAAATTAAAGGTATTAACCGTAGTGTAATGAAGAACGTAAGTGTCAGTAGTTTTAAGGATATTGCAAACAATGCTCTCCGGCATTCAATGACAACTATTAGAAGCAACAAGCATGAACTGTACACGAAGCTTATAAACAAAATAAGCTTATCCGGGGAGATGAGAAACGGTTCATCATTCCCGGAACTGTTAATGCGTACGCTTGGGTGTACCGCAAAATAGACGATTTTTATTTTACCTAGTTTTAAGTTATGTATGTATATATTAGTTTTAGAATTTTTTGTATAGGTGTGCTCGAGAGAACGTTGTTGTTATTCTAAACGAATTATAATGTATATTATTTTCAATAAATGTGTTTACTATTGCAATGTTTTAATTAAACAGATTTGCATTTTATTTATAAATACATTTATTTCGGTGCTCCCGTCAGGCAGTTATGAAAAACGCGCTGGCATGGGACGCTGGAAGACATTGTAACGTAAGCAGGATGGAGCTCGTAACGTTAGCAAAAATAGCTGATGTATATAAGTGATTAGGATGTCGCTTGTGACGTAGTGAGCGTGCAATGAGTTGCAAACATTTAGGTGGCGGCGGCGGCGTTGTCCATGTAGCGCGGGTAGTCTAACATGCAGGTGGTAGTGACGTTGTCTATGTATTAAGGGCGTCCGAGCAAGGAGGGAGCAAGTAGGACGTAAGGAGGGAACAAGGAGGAAATCCCTCTCTTCGGTGGAACGATTAAAAAATTTCCAAGGGTTTAACCTGGGCTTGATGGCAGTGGCGCTGTAGCGGTAATGACAGATTTGACGTAAGGAAAAATGATAACATCGTTAATGAGTTTTCGTATTAAAAAGCAATTAGTGTTAATAAGTTTTCCCATTAAAGGACGATTAGTGTTAATGAGTTTTTATTGAGAAAACCCATTAAAAGACGATTAGTGCTAATGGGTTTTTAATGATAAAACCCATTAAAAAACGACGCTGTCCCAGGATCCCCCGATTCCCCTAGTGTGACGCTTAAGTTAAATTCCAAACCTGTTACTTTAAGTGACCCTGAAAGTATGGTGCAACGTGCTTAAATATTTAAGCTATGTTTAACTTTTAAGCGGAACTGGTGCAATCGGGCCTTAATGTACATATTACATAGATGTGGGGTTATGTTTGACAATAAACAGAGCTTTGTTATTTAAGCCGCCAAATTCAAAAGCTTAACTTTAAGCGAATTTAAAGCTTCTTGCCAGTTTGGTGCATAAAAAATGAACGTGTTAAGCCAGCTTAGATCTTAAGCCAAGCTTAAATACATACGGAGAATATGGCCATAAATATGTTAGTTCCAGGAGTAAATTAAACAGCTGTCTGTCGGTTTTGTTCTTCTAATCAATATGCAAATATTAAAGTAACACAATTATCTTCTTAATATAACAAAACAATTCATCATATATCATATAATATATCATATAATAACGCTTCTTTTATATATACCTACCTTTACAGAAGCACTTTGGCAAGGTATACAGTATTCTCTTTAATTAAACAACCCAACTTATTAATACAAAAACTATTTTAAAAAATTTACTTGAATTCTATTTTTCATAAGTATCTTTTTAAAAAAATTTAAGGAATAATCAACTCATTTTCCCTGGATATTTATTATAACCTTGGATACATATGTCGTATCTAATAAACTGTCCGCAAGTACTCAAATCAATTTGTTAACAAAAAGATGGCGCTTTGCATCTGATCTGTTGACTCACAGAGGACGCTTCAAAATTGGTAAAGGTTTATTTAACAAAATAGGTTTTAAACTGAACTAATATATTTCGTAATTGTGCGTTGAAACATTTTAAAAAAATGGGAAAATGCAATAAATGTCATAATTTGAGGTAATATTATTCTTATCCTAAAAACTCATTGGTCAGGAATATTCATATAATAAAACTGTATTATACATAAATGGACTATGAAAGAACACACATGCAGTATTTATATATAGCAAATAGCTTATAATTCAGAACCATTTGTGCATCTATCACATCTGTTTGTAATAATCGGTATCATTTCATCCTAGGTTATATAATATGAAATTAAATAACTGATGAAATTAATAGGTATAGGTTAAGGCTACCCCTATGTATAAAAATAGATTGCAATATATATAATTAAAAATATCTCTTTTTCGTATCACTTCCAACGATGAAATTTAATATGTGATTCCATTTGAAAATCAAATTCACTAAAGACGTTCACGTAGTCGAACGCTTAAACTTTATCCATTAAATTTTAACATCGATTGATATATAAAACGTATAATTAAATTAAAGCACTTCCTTAGAAAATGGATACAGATAGTGAAAATGAGATGTCTTTTACTCCACTGGATATACGGCGGAAGCCGCAAAAATTGTAAGTTTGAACACACTACCGGAAAAGAAGAGAAAAAACTTTCTTGTTTAATTTTAAATATAATTCATTTAGTTTTATATAAAAATAAAAATCTGTAAAAAATTTTATCTTAACTTATAGGATAGTTGTGGATAAAGTATAATAGTATTCTACTCGTATGTATAATGTCTATCATTCACTCGGTTTATTTGCAACACTCGCCAACGCTCGTGCCATAAACCCCGTGAATAATAGCAATCATTATATGCTCAACAAATAATATACTATTATTTGCACCTATAACATAATGGTACGTTTAGGAATTTAAATGCAGCATAAGATCTAAATCGTATAAAAACCGTTTAGCCATGTAGTCTCTAAAATGAAAAGTGACAAAATACATGTAGCTACTAATAAAAACTAAACACATACTGACTAATTAACCCTATTTTCTGTAATACATTCAGTAAAGTATAGAAGTGCAGGGAATTATTTAATCTACGGATAAACATAAAATATGACAAGGTTGCAGTGACTCACGTTCGAAACTTCGCTCAAAATTGTAATAGATATCGCAATTTACGAGGTGGCAGCACTTGATAAACAAGTATTTTGACTGAAAGGGGCGTCAACATAGCTCCCTCCGCTCCCCGCAGTGAAGTTTCGGTTTTAAGATAATGTAGTCGCCGAAATGCATTACCGTTGTTTATCTATGTATGTATTATTTAATCAATGCTACTACCTATAATAAATCTAATTAGTAAATGTCCTGAGATCTGTAAAATTTCTGATTGGTAGAATTGTTTTTAGTCTTTCTGTTTAGAATCTTTCTGAGAATTACTACAATATACTTTGAACTGGCATACTAACAATTAAAACTACTAAATCTTTTCCAAACAATGCTTTCACTTAATTAAACATTAAATTAAGATTTTATATAATAACTAGTCTAAACTAGAAACCCACTCACCAATTTCCCCTTTTCTGTGATAGATTCAAATCTTAAAATAAATTAACCCATATGTCAACGACTAGATGAAACCAGTGCCATCTATGTATATTTGTTCCACTTTGAATAAGTCATTCCCTCTTTCACTTGGTATTGTCCGTGACGGCATATTGAATATTTGCATTTGCAGGCGCCGGTTCCTGTCCAACTATAGATCCATGACTACCCTACCCTCATTGGAACTCAACTCAGTTATCTTCGTATTAGAAAGTGATAAGTTTATTCAATTTTTAGAATAGTCTATAACTGTACAATTTCCGTTTGCAACTTTAGCCACTTTAAGACCAAGATATGATTAGATATCAAGCTAGGTTTTTAATTAATTATTGACGACATAGCTTACAAAATACGCAACGATAATCTTCCGCTGCTTAATGATCTTAATGCAAGGGTCTTGAATGAATCATTGGTACGGGTACGCAACCAAAAATATTTCTAACTAATTTATCAATAGGTAAACAAACAAGTAGCATGCACGAATACACCCCTTAACTAATGATGGACTCATTCACCATCCTTCGAATACAAAAAAGCCGTCGGAATGTTAAAAATGAACAAATCGCAGTTTAAAAGGAGTTTCAAAAGCTATAGGAAATCACTTGTTTTTGTTTTCTATTTAAGAAAGCCATCAAACTCCTCGGAGGGAAACTAAAAATAGTGTAAGACAAAAGCACCTCGTGCACTAGGAGTTTTCATTCTGATTATCTTGTTGTGAACATCAAATCTAATGGGATAAAATGAAGTAAAATTTTACAACAACAATATGGAACGGATTCCGCCATAAACAACTTGGCCAGATTCACTGTCGACACCATCACCAGAGAACCAAACCCCCCCCTAGTGCACATAACGCCAAGCACGCCAGGATTGTAAATATTCCGTCACAGATTGCCTTAATTTCAATCAATAAAGGAAGTCACCTGTACAAGAGCGTTTACCATTGGTATGTGATCTAATATGCCTTTTTAAATTGACCATTCGAAATGCTCTGTAATCACAAACCGTACATGCATATGGTTAATCTCCAGTATGGGCACTCGTATGTAGTTTTAGCTGGTACTTATGAGATGCTTTAAAATCACAAACCATACATGAAAATGGTTTATCACCTGTATGTGTTCTCATATGTCTTACTAGACTGTCCATTCGAGATGTTTTGTAATTACAAACATTACATGAAAAGGGTTTATCACCGGTATGTTTTGTCATATGCAGTTTTAAACTACTCATTTCAGATGCTTTGTAATTACAAACCATACATGAATGTGGTTTATCACCGGTATGTGTTCTCATATGCTTTTCTAGATTTGTCCTTATAGAAGCTTTGTAATTACAGACCATACATAAAAATGGTTTATCACCAGTATGTGTTTTCATATGTTCTCTAAGTGAACCTAATTGAGATGCTTTGTAATTACATACCATACACGGAAATGGTTTATCACCGGTATGTGTTCTCATATGTCTATTTAGATCCACCTTTCGAGATGTTTTGAAATTACAAACCATACAAACAAATGGTTTATCGCCAGTATGTCTTCTCATATGTATCTTTAGATCGTCCTTTCGAGATGTTTTGATATCACAAATCATACGTGAAAATGGTTTATCACCTGTATGTGTTCTCATATGCTTTTCTAGATTTGTCATTTTAGAAGCTTTGTAATTACAGACCATACATAAATATGGCTCATCACCAGTATGTGTTTTCATATGTCCTCTAAGTGTACCTAATTGAGATGCTTTGTAATTACATACCATACACGGAAATGGTTTATCACCGGTATGTCTTCTCATATGTATATTTAGATCCACCTTTCGAAATGCTTTGAAATTACAAACCATACAAACAAATGGTCTATCGCCAGTATGTCTTCTCATATGTATATTTAGATCGTCCTTTCGAAATGTTTTGAAATCACAAATCATACATAAAAATGGTTTATCAACTGTATGTGTTCTCATATGTCTTAGTAGACTGCCCTTAAAAGATGCTTTGTAATTACAAACATTACATGAAAATGGTTTATCACCGGTATGTGTTCTCATATGTAGTTTTAGACTAGCCATTTCAGATGCTTTGTAATTACAAACCATACATGAAAATGATTTATCACCAGTATGTTTTCGCATATGCTGGATCAATCTGCCTTTAATTATGGTTTTATAGTTGCATGTATTACAACACCGCAGCCTAGTTTTTAAATCTACGTGTCCTGTATTACTTTGTTGTTGTTTGCCATTGCATTTGGGTATCCTTGTACTTCCACTGGCATATTCCGACGTATCAGCACCTTTTAATGTATGTTTATTGTAGGTGTCGGAAGTATTAGCAATTTTATATATGTTATTTGTAGGCACGGAAGGTATTAAGTTGAACAGTAGGAGTGATTCCTCTTCTTCGGTTAATTTAGTCAGAGTATCAAGTTCCTCCTTGATATCGATATCTTCATATAATGTCTCGTAGGATGGAGATGCATTTATCTTTATATTACATTCCATGTTTGTTGTTAACAGTTATACACAAGTTATACAAGTTATACACAGTTATACACTAAATAAAGAACTAAAATCTGTTAAAACTAAAGTTGCTACTATCATACCTTTTTATCTTTATTCTGATTATGAATACCATCAAAATTTATACTATAATAAAGAGTTTCAAAAGATTAAATTCAGCAATTTAAAAATTGACAAATTGACAAATTGTCAAATTATGACACATTAAATTTTCAGTGCACTGACAAATGGTTTAAAAATATTAGCAACTTCAGTTTACCTAATAATGTTATAAATATTTTATCATTAGGTCCTAAATTTAGTATCTGTCCATTTATAAACAACAAAACTATTATTAATTTACTTGCACACCTAGAAAATATCATAACTACCATTGAAGAAGACAAAAAGAATCTGTGCAGATCTCAAGCAACAAATATTGTCACAAACTTTATAAAACAAAATTCCAATACTAAAACTAAACTTTTAGCCGAATTTCAAAACTGTAAGAAATACATAAAGGACAACGATGATATAATTATCATTAAAGCTGATAAAGGAAACGTCACGGTAGCAATGTCAAAAGCAGATTACAATGAAAAAATTTACAATTTGATTAATGACACAGAAACCTACAAAAAAATAAATACAGATCCAACAAAAAAATTTCAAAGACAAACGCTAAATATTATTAAAGAATTGAAAAAATCCAATGCTATCACAATAGAAGAAGCAAAAATTTTAAATAACTATAGTAGTACATCTCCAAAATTATATGGTTTACCAAAAATACATAAACCAGATAATCCACTAAGACCAATAATAGCCTCAAACAATAGTCCAAATGAAAAACTATCCAAATTTATAGCTGAAATTTTACAAAAATCTATTAATGAAAGTATATATAATGTTAAAGACTCTTTCTAATTTGCACTTTTTATTAATAATTTTGAATTACCTCACAATTATGTACTAATAAGTTTAGACGCAGTATCTTTATTTACTAATATTCCAAAATATCTGGTTCTAGAGAACATTAACAAATTATGGAACAAAATTAAAATGAATTGTAAAATATCGAAACAACATTTTACACAAATAATAGAATTTATTTTTGATAGTAGCTACTTTTGCTTTAATAACTGTTACTACCTACAAAAAGATGGTTGTCCTATGGGTTCTAACTTAAGTCCCATAATTGCGCAAATTATTATGGATGACTTAATACATGAAGTAATTCCCAAACTACCATACAAATTACCGTTTTTAAAAAAATTTATGGATGATATAATTACAGCTATACCTTTTGATAAAATCGATACAACCTTAGAAATATTTAATAATTACAATAGTAAAATTCAATTTACAATAGAAAGAGAAAAACATTATTCAGTTCCTTTTTTAATTAGAGATAAAACTAACAAAATTATTTAAGACTGGTATCAGAAACCTACCACTTCAAACAGGTATCTTAATTATTATTCATATCACCCATTAAATATGAAAATTAATTTTATTTTAGGACTAAAAAATAGAATAAAAAACATAAGCCATCCTTCTTTATACCAAAAAAATTTAAACAAACTTTATAATATCCTAAAAGATAACAGCTATCCTACTCCTCTAATAAAAAGACTAATATTTAACCACACCACTAAAATAAACTACAAAAATTCTACAGATACTACAACCAGTACAATACCTAATTACAAAGTATTTCCATATTTTGATAAGTTAACTTCACAACTAGATAATATTTTTAAAAATTTTAATATAAAACTTGCAAAAAAACCCGACCTAACAATAAATAACCTTTTTTCAAAAATAAAAGACAAAACTATTCCTTTAGATCAAAGGAACATCATATATCAAATTAATTGTTCAAATTGTCCCAATATATACATTGGGCAAAGTTCACAGAACCTCAAACAGCGGTTAACACAACACAAAAGTGACATACGCATTAAACCAAATGCAACTGCCCTATCAACACACATTAATACCACCAACCACAAAATTGATTTTAACAATCCAAAAATTTTACGTATAGAAAATAATAAATTAAAACGTGAATTCCTTGAAATGTGCTACATATATCAAAATTCTAATACACTTAATAAAAAAACCGACATTGGAGACTTGAGTTCTATACATACCTACCTTCTAAATTCAAAAAAATGTATGTGAAAATTGAAAATTAAGAAATAAATGATTAAGTTATAATATTATTTTACTTACAACCATACTGATACAAAAAAAATATATAAAGATAACTACACAAATTAATAAAAATATTTTAAAATATAATATATCTACAAACAGTGTCATTACAATTAATGCGTTTATTTTATACATATAAAGATACCTTGCCCAAACAAAAATTCTCATATAAACAACTGTTTACAAAATTAAATATAAAGACAGTATACATCATCTTAATCAAAATATTTTACTCCTTTTAACGATATAATTAGTATTATTTTATTTTTAAATTTAATTATACCATAACCTTATACACTGTACATTATTATTAATCGTCCAATTGTATCTTATCTCACTTTAGTAAGTATCCGTTATATATAATTTTTAGCTATTAAGTCAACCCTGTTCTCATAACTAATGCATTTGTATTTAATTTTAGTACTCTTGATAATGGAAAAATAAATTTCCGAAAGCTTGAGTTTATAAAAGAGAACTTTTCTATTCTGCTGACCTAAAACCTACAACTAATTATATACAATATATATATATATATATATATATATATATATATATATATATTACTCATATTTAGACCAGGGTAGAAAATTAAATAATCACAGCAAATAATTTTAATCACCGTGTAGAAGCTTTGGGAAAAGGTAAGCGTTATTAAAAACCGTGAAGCATAAAATTCATTCGTTTCATTAAAAATAAGGGAGTTAAATTATGTACAAGACGCTTGCTATACAAAAAAAAAGGAAGCAGTATTAAAAAGCTCTACGTGTAATTTAATTATTCCTAGTAAAGAAACAAATAGAAATTACGTGCAAAATTTATATTAATTAACTCAATTTTATGTAACTGGTATTAAACAAAATGTACAGATAATAATTAATATTTGATTAGGAGTCACTAAAAATTAAAGGGTATTAATTTTAATTGAAGTTAATTGAACCAGTAGGAACATATAATACGCATCAAAACTTGTAAAAACCCAATAAAATGCAAATCGTAGAAGTGTTATTTAGAAGTATTATGTTTAAACACCTGTGTATTTTAAAAAAGCTCATTCTGCGTAAATTTTGCAGATAATTAATGGTTACAAAGAATCTTGGAGAAACCGTAGCTTAATAGTTACGGGAAATGCTAAAGGTGGGTTATTTCACAGTCCACATGGACTGAAATAATCGATAATAAAGAATATCAATTGGCACCAATAAGAACAGGGTAGATAGAGACAGATAATATGCGCAAGACCGAGACACATATAGTAAAAGGCGTGAGTGGAGCAACGTCACTGGGTTGCGATTGATTGAAAGTAAAAGGCAAACTTGAGAGGTAAAAATAACATTTCTGTATAAAATTTAATTAGTTATTTCCAGACGTTGCGAGCCGTGTCGAAATTTCTGAGATTTAACTGGGGCGAGTGCAAATTTCGTAAAAATCGCATGCCGGGCTGCGGAATGGGAACCTAGCATGCGAAATTCTGAAGAATTGTCCGTTTTGGGGACAAGACCGACAGACAGGCTAACCGCTATATATACCCAGGTGAATATGAACAAGCTCTCTTAGATCTGCGACTTGATTCAATGCGTTAAACAGTGCTTTTTAGTTTTCCGAGTTTGATAGAATAATTTAAAGTTTGCTCGTATATTTTGGTGATTTAAAACAGTTTGTTCTTTACGTGCTACAATGAATGTACTTTAGTGCACTTAGAAAAGAAGATACAAGGTAATAAAATTTAGTATCACTGTACCAATTAGTAACATTTGCAACGACAAATGAATACACAAAAGTATGCAGTTTTGGCGTACATTGGTGAAAGAAGTATGAATTTCTTTGTTATTTTTCGGGGGTGTTAATAATTAAATGGTTCATAAACGTGTCTGGATCCACAAAACAAGGGTCAGATATACACAGATGAGTTCCGGAAAAGCCCTGAAACTACTTTAGATGAATGGTGATGTAGAAAATTTTAAAAGCGTTGAGAATCAGAAGCCGTAAATATAACCCAGTTGGATTGGTGTGATTAACAAAAGGGACGATGTACATTGAAGCTACGAGTGCAGTAACCTTCAGGTAAATTATACTATTTTGTTCGAACTTTGATATTTTGGTGTGTGTTGAATAACTTTATAATTGATTTACTTAAAATGGACAGTAGTGAAATTGTACTAACAACAGAATTTTAATTTTAAGGTGAAATTTGCTTGTTTAAGTAGAAAGGGGTATTTAGTATTTATGTTCTGGATTATGATGAAAATTTGGGTATGTCTTTGAGCTCAATTAGACGAACCTGGTTAATTAATTAACGTAAAGGGTGGAAGATGCTCCCTTTGTACTCAGACTCAGGTCTGCATATATTGTTATAGTAATTAGTAGGCATCCTACAAGGACTTTAATTCTGGATGCACATTAAAATGATAACAGATTTAATCTTGAAATTTTCTGATACTGAAATTTATGCTGAATTTTAATTTTGAAATTTTAATGTATTGTGAATATTGATGTAAATAGAGTTAACGTTGATGTTTGTGGTAGGAATGTGTTTGTTTTTTTTTGAATGAGGATGAAGGTTAAACTAGAGGAGCAGCCGAGGCGATTAACAGAAGAAAGTCAATGGACCAACACAGTTAAGGTAATGAATAGCTTTTTGTAGGATTCACAGCATTCTTGTCTTCCAATCAGTGGGCCACGATTCTAATACGGAGAAACGCAGCAATATATATATATATATATATATATATATTGCTGTGATACCCTGTATTAAAATCGAGCCTCACGAATTAGGCGCCAAATTTGCTGTGATACCTTCCCGGTATTAGAATCGAGCCTCACGAATTGGGTGTCAAGAATGCTGTGTTTCCCGGTAAAAGGCTATTCATACCTTAACTGTGTTGGTCCATTGACTTTCTTCTGTTAATCGCCTCGGCTGCTCCTCTAGTTAAACCTTCATCCTCATTCATAAAAAGACAAACACATTCTACCACAAACATCAACGTTAACTCTATTTACATCAATATTCACAATACATTAAAATTTCAAATTAAAATTCAGCATAAATTTCGTTTTAAAGAATTTCAAGATTAATTTTATTACCATTTAATGTGCATCCAGAATTAAAGTCCTTGTAGGATGCCTACTAATTAATATAACATATATGCAGACCTAAGTCTGAGTACAAAGGGAGCATCTACCACCCTATACGTTAATTAACCAGGTTCGTCTAATTGAGCTCAAAGACATACCCAAATTTTCATCATAATCCAGAACATCAATACTAAATACCTTTCTACTTAAACAAGCGAATTTCACGTTAAAATTAAAATTTTATGTTTTAGTACAATTTCACTAATGTCCATTTAAAGTAAATCAATTATAAAGTTATTCAACACACAAAAATATCAAAGTTCAAACAAAATAGTATAAATTACCTGAAGTTTCTGCACTCGTAGCTACAATGTACCCTTTGTTAATCACTCCTTTCCAACTGGGTTATATTTACAGCTTCTGATTCTCAACGCTTTAAAATTTTCTCCATCACCATTTATTTAAAGTTGTTTCTGGGCGTTTCGAAATCATCTGTGTATATCTGACCCTTGTTTGTGGATCCAGACACATGTATGAACCATTTAATCATTAACACCTCCGAAAATCAAAGAAAATCATACTTCTTTCACCAATATACGCCAAAACTGCCTACTTTGGTGTATTCATTTGTCGTTGTAAATTTTATTAATTGGTACAGTGATACTAAATTTTATTACCTTGTATCTAAATGCACTCAAGTACATTCATGTTAGCACGTAAATAACAAACTGTTTTAAGTCACCAAAATATACGAGCAAACTTTAAATTATTCTATCAAACTAAAATGCACTGTTTAACACCTTGAATCAAGTCGCGGATGTAAGAGAGCTTGTTTATATTCACCTGGGTATATATAGAAGTTAGCCTGTCTGTCGGTCGAGTCCTCAAAACAGCCAGTTTCTAGAATTTCCTCATTCTATGTTCCCATTCCGTAGCTCGCGCGTCGGTTTTTACGAATTTTGTACTCGCCCCAGTTAAATCTTAGAAATTTCAACACGGCACGCAGCGTCTGGAAATTACTAATTGACTTTTATACAGAAATCGTTGTTTCTACCTCCGATATTTGCATCCTATTTTCAACCAATTGTGACCCTCGTGACGTTGCTTAAATCACGCCTTTTACTATATGTGTCTCGGTCTTGTGCATATTATCTGTCTCTATCTAACCTGTTCTTATTGGTGCAAATTGATATTCTTTATTATCGATTATTTCAGTCCATGTGGACTGTTATCTGGGTTAAATAACCCCGTATCTAGTCTTCCCGTGAATATTAAATGTCGGTTTCTCCAACATTCTCTGAACCATTAATTCTCTGCAAAATTTACGTAGAATGAGCTTTTTTTAAAAATACGCAGGTGTTCAAACATACTATTAATTCTCAGAGCTTTATTACATGGTATTTTATTGGGTTTTTACAAGTTTCTATAGATATTATCTGTTACTAACGATTCAATTAACTTCAATTAAAAATAATACCCTTTAATTTTTAGTGAATCCTAATTAAATATTCAATTATTATCTGTACGTTTTGTTTAATACCGGTTACTTGAAATAGAGTTAATTAATATAAATTTTGCACGTAATTTCTCTTTGTTTCTTTACTAGAATAATTAAATTACACGCAGAGCTTTTTAATACTTGTTCTTTTGATATAAAGCGTCTTGTACATGATTTAAATCTCTTATTTTTACTGAAACGACCGAATTTATTTATGCTTCATGGTTTTAATAAAGTGTATTATCTAATAAAATTCCTTATACACGGTGATTAAAATTATTTGATGTGATTATTTAATTTTCTATCCTGGTCTAAATATGAGTAATATATATATATTTATATATATCGTATTTAATTCTTTCACTTCGGTTATACTTGTTTTACAATTTGTTCTGTAAATCAAAAAATCTTACAAAAAGTAATTATATTTTGTTATTATTTATATAATTCGTTAAATAAAAGGAGTGGAATTCACCATGCAATATTAATGTATAAAGTGTTGATCGATAGCCTAATGACATAGGGAACAATATTGCACAGTATAATTATACTCTGAATATAGTGTCCAAACCATTGAACTAAATATAGAACTAGAAAATTGCTGTCATACATTTATTTATACTTACAATTTTGTGTCAGCGATAAAGGAGATATCCACTGTCATTTATTAAAAAAATGTATAATACAGGGATGGTCCAATATCTACGTATTTATTTACCTAGTAATATAGACTTTGGAAACAGTCATTTTCCATTTTTGCACGTAAGTGTCTATTATTAAAAATGGGAATCATGACTGGATTCTGAACACCGCGGAATAATGTCCAACATTTTTAATTCTGCATTTGCCACAGCTTGTACATTTAGAGAAAAGTGCGAAGTGCGATTTTCGAAAGTATTTGCATCATTTCCACCAGATGACTGAATTCCTATATGGGTGTTATCAACTATATCCACAACTCGGGGAAATGCTACTATTTCAAAAAAATGATTTTGAATTTACCATATTTCAACGGCCGTTTCTGGCATTTTAATAAATTGTTGCCTAATCCCAGCTAGTGCTTGTGACAGCCTCCTAACTAGTCTTGATATAGTTGATAGATGCATATCACTCAAATCGGCA
Organism: Platerodrilus igneus; assembly: GCA_036346225.1. Classification (NCBI taxonomy): domain Eukaryota; kingdom Metazoa; phylum Arthropoda; class Insecta; order Coleoptera; family Lycidae; genus Platerodrilus; species Platerodrilus igneus. The sequence continues at coordinate 3,230,661 of JARFIW010001117.1, read as the reverse complement.
ACTATAATAAGATACCCAGCAGATGCATAAAATTGTCGAACAGTTAAAAAATGATTCATTGTGGACACACTATTACTTCTGCAGCAAACAAAAGCATTTACCATTTTTTGTTTAGTGCTACACTCATAATAAGAGAAACTTACTTTTTAATTGAAAATTTTAATTGTTTTTTTATAAAGGGTATAACTCTTAAGCAAGTATGTTTGGTGTAAAAATTAAATTCATCCATAGCATGAAAATAATTTTAAAGTGTAATTTAATCCTGGAATTCCCATAATGAATAATGTCTAGGACATCTTCAAATAAATCACGTGTACTTGTCCATGATTATTGTAATAAAATAAATTATTTAGAACGTCCTGTTCTTCAACAGCATCAGAGTTACTTGCATATAATTGCTCTCTATTTACACCTTTGCTAAGAATGACTTAAAATTAGTTTAGGTGAAAATCTAACCTTACATAACTTCATTTGCATTTGATTATTAAAAGGTACAACTTAGCATTTTAGCTAACTAACCTATAAAGGGTTTGAAAACGATATTAAAATCAACTGATTCTAGTTAAAAATCAACTTGGTATTAACTGTTATGTTATAGTTGCTTTTATATATGTGCAATAAAAATTTATATCATACACAACACGAAAAATATAACCTCAATATAAACTTAGGGAGGGAAGTTAGTATCTAAGGTAGATCTATAGACACCTTATCTGGAGTAAGGGGAATGCAAAAGCTCTAATTTTATATAAGTTCTTAGTAGTAAAAGGACGTGTCCTCAACTAAGATTATTATAACTTAGGTTAGATATATATATATATATATATATATATATATATATATATATATATATATATATATTTTGAACTTTAAATTTATTTAATGTTCAAAACATAATAAAATAAGTAATGAAATATGATACTTGACCATTTCATGAATAGTATTCCATTTGAACATAAAGAAATTAGGTTTGTAATATTACTTAAATAATATTACCAATTTCATGTTTAAAATAGGACACTTTTAACACCGAGAACACATAAATCCAACTTTAGCATCATTATTATATTCAAACATATTATACACGACCACATATCACTTTGAATTCTAGCATTAATCATGTAATATGTATTAATTATTATTTATGTAGTAAGTCAATAAAGTTTATCAAACGAATCTGAGATTATTAGTCAAGCGAGCAAAGCGAGAAACAGGCAAGTTCAATTAAGACACTTTACTGACATGGTGTAACAATTTTTTTTGACGATTATAAAAGCTTTTAACATTCCGTCGGGCGCAATCGATCTACTAGGCATAGCGCAGACGGTTCGACCCTGCCCTCCACTCTTAATCATTGCCAACGACTACGGTGCCGGGTAGCTGCCTATTTTTATGTGCCGTGTACAACATTTCAACTCAGTTTACTGTGGGCCTTTACTATGCGAAGTCGCGCATGTTTTGTTCACACAAGTTCATTGCGCCAGAACTCGTAACAATTTCAAAGAAATGTATTTAATACGTAAACAAAATAATGCGTTAAAACTTTTATTCTATGTTTATTCAAGATGAAATAATGTAAAATTTATGCTTAGATTTATAAAAATATCTAAATTTATCATTCTGGCCTGACCGGCGCATTGCGCCTGAACATGTAATTATTGTGATTATTCTTTTGTTTAGATTTTCCGCAAAAATGTTGAATCGCAAAACGTACAATTTGCTTAATTTAGAACATATCAAAGAAATACTAAGGTGGCTAGATGAGAATGAAGAAGACGATCCGATTTTGCATGAGAATTTAGGCGAAGAAAGTGACATCACTTCGGAAGATGAGATAGAACAACATGATGGTAATTTTGAAAGAGAGCAAGAGGGCGCGATCGATGATGACGATGATACAGACAACAGTTTTTTTTTGGGAAAAAATAATAGTACTAAATGAAATAAAAATCCTCCAAGACAAAATATACGTAGAGCTTCTCACCATCTGATCACTCATTTACCAGGTGTAAAAGGTAACGCCAAGCTTTCCAAAACTGCTGTTGATTATTGGAGCAATCTATTCACCGACGACATATTAGACATAAAAGTGAATTACACCAATCAGTACATGGACATCATTAGAAATAGTTTTTCTAGAGAGAGGGACATAAAACCTACTGATATAATCAAAGTAAAAGCGTTTATCGGATTGCTGTATCTAGCAGGCGCTTACAGAAGGAATCGGCAAAGTCTTGAGGAACTTTGGGGAAGCGAAGGCGATGGTATTGAAAAAAATTCGGCCTTGTGTTGAATATCAAACGATTTAAAACTCTAATACGTTGTTTTCGTTTTAACGACCGAAATACAAGAGAAGAAAGTAAGAAAGAAGATCGACTTGCTCCAGTTCGCGATATTTTCTACAAATTGGTGTAAAACTACCAGAAAAGTTACATTCCTGGGGAATATACCACTATTGATGAAATGCTTCCAGGGTTTTGAGGAAGATGTCCTTTTCGACAATATATACCATCGAAACCCAACAAATATGGCATAAAATGTTTTGCCCCTGTTGATTCAAAAATGAATTACACTTATAATATAGAAATTTACGCGGGATCTCAACCAGAAGGACTTTTTTCGGTCAGCAACAAGCCAAGTGCAGTAGTATACAGGATGCCTAAACCCTTATTTCGATCTGGCCGCAACATCACCGCTGACAACTGGTTTACCGACATGGACCTCGTTGACGACCTAAAACAAAAGAAACTATCCTACGTTGGGACGGTCCGAAAAAATAAAAGACACTTACCACCACAATTTGTTGCCACCAAAACAAGAGAACAATTCAACAGCTTGTTTGGCTTTAGCGAAGGAAAGACTTTAGTGTCGTACGTCCCAGCAACAAACAGGAATGTGATTCTCGTGTCAGCGCTTCATACTGACAATTCCATCGATCTTGATTCCGGAGAAAGGAAGAAACCTGAGATTATAATGTTTTATAATTTAACGAAAGGAGGCGTTGATACTGTAGACAAAATGTGCGCTACATTCAATGTTTCCCGAAATCTCAAGCGTTGGCCAATGGTCATATTTTTTATGATGTTAAATGTGGGTGGCATCAACTCCCATGTCATTTACCTTAGTAATAATTTGGAATCAATGCACCGAAGGCTCTTTTTAAAACGTTTGGCCCACGAATTAACAATTGGAGAACTAAGGCGAAGAAGTTTGAAAACTATTGGAATTCCTTCAGATCTTCAAACTAGGTTGAAAAATTTCGTCTTCGTTCCCAGAAAGAAGATGAAACTTCCCCAATAGCTCGTAAAAGACGTCGATGCTCAACCTGTACCAGCGAAACTAGTTTGAGAAGGCTTACAAATCACGAATGTAAGAAATATAAGACACCTCTTTGCTTGTATCATGTGAATATGGTGTGCGATGGGTGCTTTGCCCCCAAAGATGCAGATCCTGACTCTAAGTGATTGACGTTTATAACTTAAAATAAACAATAAAAGGACTTTATAAATTATTTTACAACTTTAGGTAGCTTTTATTCATGTTTTCTTAATGTTTAGTTGTATGTCTTAAATTTCTTAAAACATTTTGTTTAAATATACCTTTGTACTAAATATAAGCATTTTTTAAAGAAAGTTTTGACATTCTTTTCGTTAAATAATGCTGGTAATATGTCCGTTTTATTAATTTTGAACGTGTACCAGGTAGGCACATTGCGCTCGAACTCGAGAGCCAATATATTGCGCCCGACAGAAAGATAAACTTAATCATAAAATATGCTGCACTATTTATTTAAATAAACAATTAATTTATTGCAATATTAATAAATGTTCATATCAGTACAGTATAGCCCGATTACGAGGCCTATATTAATTAGTAATAATAGCTTAGGCTTTATTCCTAAACCTTGGTTGTTTGAATAACATTCCAAATGTCAGACGATTCTTGTGCCTTGTGCGCATTCCGTCGACTAAGGTCAGTCAAGTTCGAGCTTTCACTCTGGTGACACGCACCATGGCTCAGAATTTAGTTCGAGGAGTGACTTGCGAATTGCCATAGGCGTGGCAACGTGATCAGGTGCGGGAAAGCACTTGTCTTTTATTTTGTTTCTAATAATGCGCTCAAGAAATTATCGATTTTCTTAAACTCACGAACTTACATATTATTAATTTTTTATCTCACTCAAATTACCGATTTCTAATATCACGAATGTACAAATTATTAATTTTTAATTTCATTAATTCATGATTGATAAGGTTACGAATTTACAGTTCAGATAAGATGTCTAAATTTCCGTGTTTACCGATAAATAATTTTGCTTTAATATAAATTGAAGAGGAGTCGAAAATGGTGTACTTTGGCTAGCCCGTCATATGAATTGAGTTTTTCTTTCGATTTACTCCAGTAAATTGTACAACTACTTGATGTTAATGGTTTCCTATAATGGTCCAATATATTACGCAGTTATGCATTTAATTCGTAATTAGTCCAGAAGCAGAAGATTAATCTTACGCTTTGTAAGCGTAGATATAGAAAGTCCTATGACGTCACTTGTTTGTCGAAGAATTGCAGGCTATCACTTGTGGTTTCGACAAGGTATTTGTTTCAAAAAGTTCAAAGTACCAGTTGCCAAGGTAAGCGTGTTTCTAACAACTTGACCTGACAACAGCTGTTCGTATAACTTGATAGTGAAACGAATAATTGAAAAGAACATTGTAGCATTTTACGACTTTTGTTTTACAAAGTAATTATGAAAACTAATGTTATTTATCTTTGAACATTTAACACATATTTGTAAACCAAGGTAACAGATCTGTGTATTTTGGGTAATTAATGAAAAAGATTCACAGACATGTTTAATACATTATTAATATTTTAATTCATAGTAAAAACAATCATAATTTTCATATTTAAGTATCTGCGTCTAAAAGATTAGACACATTATTGATGTATATTTTGTATATAAAATTTTATCACAAAGAAAGCTAAATTTATTTAAAGACATCATATAATTTAATTGAACAACCGTTTTATTTTGCATAAGTGAGTCCAAAGGTAGCGTTAATTGAGTTAAAAGGTAAAATTAATTTTTTTACTCTGACTTGATAAAGAAGTACTAAACAGAATTTTCAAGAAGTTTAATATCTAAATTTCCCTTTATAATAATGTTTAAATTATTAGTATTAATAGCGACATGTTTTTTTATGGTATAAGGTAGCAAGTGTGCATCTCTTGCGTCCTTTATTATTGTATTAACATTATTTTTTACAGTAAAAACGTAAAAACGATTTTTCTGTCTAAGGATTTCCAAGTTCTCCCTTAGGGTAAACCCGTTTTTAAAAATTCTAGGAGTTGGTGGCGCCCTTTTTACACCTCTATTTAGTATTTTATAGTTAGTCAAGTAGATAATGTTTTTGTTGTAAAACCCACGACCGTTCCGCATAAGCTCTACCCGAGAAATAGACCCTAGCTTAGTCGGAAGACTGTCGATTTTTTTCATTACAAGGGGATCGAAATAACTTGCTATTGTAAAGTTAATTTGAGTTAGTTTTACGGTAAGCCAAGTGTGAAGTCGGTACCAGATTGTTTCAATGGTGTATACAAATTTTTATCGCCCGTAATAAAATCCCCCCCAATAATAATCTTGAACGTTATTTATGTCCTCTAGTGATATCTATCGACAAGGGAGAAAGGTAGTGCATGGTGACCATGACAGTTTCAATGTTGGTATCCCACAGTACATACCCTGATTATGTGCCTACATATTATGTAATTCATAGTGTTTTTAAATTTTTACATAATCGTCCTGAAATTTTAAAGCAGTGGGTAGCTGTAATTGGAAAATTCAAATCGAATTCCTCTAAAACTATCAGATTATGTAGTAATCACTTTCTAAACAGAAATTTTATAATCAAACCAGGAACTTGTATGAAAGTTTGAAACCTAATGCGATTCTATCAATCTGTAAGTACACATCACTCAATAAGTCCGTAGGATAACTAAGAAGAACACATTTTTTGGCGAAATTGATTTTATTCATCAACATACATTCCTTCAAGAGTGATACAATCAGTCCAACGCCGTTCTAGCATTTCGATACCTTTTGTAAAACAATTCGTCTTTGGCCTCAAAATAAGCTTCAGTTTCAGCGATCACCTCTTCATCCGAGCCAAATTTTTTCCGGCGAACATTTTTTCAGGTCTGCGAACAAGTAGTAGTCGGTGGGCCAAATCTGAAGAATACGGTGGGTAAGCAATTGAGCAATTGTGCAATTTGGCCATCGTTGCGATCGACTTGTGACACGGTGCATTGTCTTGGTGAAGAATTTTTCTTCTTTATGTGTGGCCGTTTTTGGCAATTTCTTCCTTCAAACGCACTAATAATGCCATGTAGTATTCGCTGTTGATTCTTCTTCCTTTCTCAAGATAGTCGATGTACAAAATTCCGTGCGCATCCCAAAATACAGACGCCAAAACCTTACCAGCCGACTTTTGCGATTTTGGTCGCTTTGGACGTGGTTCTCCGGCTGCAGTCCACTCAGCTGACTGCCGATTAGACTCTGGAGTGTGGTGGTGGATCCATGTTTCATCCATTGTCACATACCGACGCAAAAGTCCTTTTATTCCGGTTGAACAGCTCCAAACAGCTCTCAGAATCATCGACACGTTGTTGTTTTGGTCCACTGTGAGCAAACGCGGCACCCACTTTGAGAACAGCTTTCTCATGGACAAATGATCATGCAAGATAGTGTCACTGCCTTCTGATATCTTCAAGGTGTCAGCTATCTCACGCAATTTCACTTTTCTGTTTTCCAAAACGATTCGGTGGACTTTTTGATGTTTTCCGGTGTAACCACCTCAATTGGCCTTCAGAGCGTTCAGCATCGTCAGTGTCTGTACGGCCACGTTTAAAATCAGCAAACCACTTCTCCACCGTTTGTCTCGATGGAGCAGAGCCCGGATAACACTTATCAAGCCATGCTTTGGCTGCGATGGTATTTTACCCATCAAAAGCAATGATAAATCAACACGCGAAATTGCTTGGAATTCATTTTTTGAAAAACTCAAAAGTATCGTCACTTAAACCTCTGTAACTTGTAAACTAATCGTCGGATTGTCATGAAATTTTGACAGATATTTTTTTAAGGTTAGTACTTCCTACAAATCATATGGATTATTACATAGCAACGCCATCTATGTATCATCCTACGGACTTATTGAGTGATGTAATACCACATTTATTATTAGTTTACTAAAAGGTACTTTTGAATAATTCTGCACAGAAATCTGTCAGTGAAAAATAGTGTCATATATACTACTCTATCGTTGTTATACACAATATAATACTGCTTAGAAATATATTACAATTAATTATAAAAATGAAAGAACCAAGGTTTATGCGTTTGTAGCATGAAATATCTTGTTGCAGTATAGTGTCTGTACTATTTCTTTAAGTCAATTCTCATTGGTTGGTAATTATTATAAAAATTATAGTGTATATTTCGATATTCGGCAGTATTTTTGAACAGCACATTAACCACTTCCAGGTTTACGAATCCACTCCGTGATGTCAGAATTTACCCGTTGTAGAGGCAATCGATATCGGGTTTTAACAAGTCTTAACCTGCGTCTTCAGATTTGCTTCAGATTTCAAAATGGAAGGTCGAAAAAGCTTCACTGGCGGTTTTATTCGAGGTAATGTTTTAATAATATGCTATTTTGAAGTTATCTGATTGCATCGAAGCTTAAGTAATTTTTTAACGTTATTTCTATATGTTTTAAGATAGTAATTGAATTAATGATTCAGTTGTTATGCAGATTTTTGTTTGTAAATTTAATGTCACGATGCAATCATAATGAATAATTCTCAACTTTTGCTTACTAGATCGAATGTATTTAATTATCATACACTTATATAAAGATTTATCGCCTGAATCTGGGCTTGTATTGTTTCTGTAGAATTTTTGGTATGTATTTGTTACAAGCATATTTTATAATTTGTTTTCAATGTTTTAATGATTTGTTATGATTATGTAAATGTTTATTTTAGTTTTAGCTTCGCGTTTATAACTGCATAATTCATGTCTCGTTTCTATCACCTTACCATATGTTAGTTTGAAGGGTCTGACGTATTATAACCTGTAATTCTATCGGTAACTAATATTGAGATTTATTATTCTTGTTATGATGTGATTATAGCGAACCTCTGCTACGACTCCGTACTAACGCGGTTGCTTTATGACTATGAATGAGATGGTCGAATCAATCTGTACCCTTTATTTGGTACTATCATAACATACTGTAACGGGCTACTACTACCGCGTTTCTTTAATTTAAAACAAGTAATAATAATGGTCTTTATTACTCACTGTTCACAAGTCTAATTAACAGTATATGCCTTATTTATAGATGTTTTCAGTCCACTCGACAATGAAGCACTATTACACTAATGAATTTACAAGCACTAATATCTTCTTAAACTAACTCCTTTACCATAGGTTCATTAACAACACTAACACAACTATTTGTTTATACACTTCTATTTATTTATGTATACTACAAGCTGCATGTACATTAGGCACAGCATATCACATTTATGTACACTTCTAAAAGCTCAAAACTACTATTACTTTACAACGTTATAATTTATATACGACATTCTAGTATAGACTGACCCCTGCATTTCTTAGCGGTCTTATATATACTCAGATCTAAATATATGACTCATCTTCTAGTAATTACGAGAAACTTCCAGGTCTATTGAGAATAAACAGTGCCGGCGGCGTTTTGTGTGTTTGACTTCTAGAAAATTCTCGTATCCTGAAAACTATGCAGAGCCTACAGCGCTTGTGTGTTTGATGGGTTGCCTAGTAGTAGCTCGCAACACTACGTTCATGTTTAACTTCATGTTTGTTTATAAATATTTGGTTTTGCCACAATGTATTTGTAGTAATGTTTATGCAACGATAAAATATAGGTTAGCCATTGTGAACTATATTGCCAAACGGGCTGGAAACTGTTAATGGTATGTACGATAAATGTGTATGTTTGAGCCTTTGTTGAATTTACTAACATTTTATGGCCATGCTGGGTGGAACATTGGTGGTCAAGGTCCTTATCTTCCCGGTGTTCTTACTTTTCAACTTTAGGCAGATAGTAATGGCACATTAGTCTCTGTTACATTCTAGAAAAAATTTGCTAGAATACATTAACCTTTCTTTATTTTCATTTGTAGAATGTCTGGGTAATAATTGACATCCCGTAATATTAAAACTGCGCAAGGTGCTTGTTCGCCGCCCCATCATTGGAGAGGTGTATTTATGCAGTTAGAAGCGCAGGGTTGTTGAGGTTTTATCTGCCGATACTTTTTCCTCAGCATTAACCCAGGTAGTCCGGAACTGTTTGCTCTTGTAATTAATGTTTAATTGATGGTAACCCAATTTTAAGGTTATCATAGAATAATTAAATTAGGGTCGTTAACTATTGTAGTTTTATTTCAAACCTTCCCGCCTTAACGCCATTTCAGTGTATATATTTGGGTTAAATTGCCGTCACACAACATAGGTGTCATTAGCCACAGCCATAGACGACTTGCTCACGAGGCCAGGTATTATCAAGAGAGGGCGTTCGTTCGTCCGCAGGTAGGTTACATTACAGTAGTATGTAAATAGATGTGGACACCTCTTCAAAAACTTATAGGGACATGGAAACACAAACTCATGAAAATTAGATAATAAAAGAATATATATATTTAACGAAGTATTAAAATAATGAAATAAAAGCATGCTCGTCAACATTTAAAAATAAAGACGATACAAAATCATATTGACGAATTACAAACAAATAATTGTAACTCACACAATTTGACAGCATCGCTAAGTATCCACCTATTTTAAAAGTATTGTTTAACTTCTCTCCATAGATAAACACCCACCCACAATAGATGGGCAACGGCCTAATACTAACTTCTTATAAAGTTCATCACGACCTCTAGCGGGCGTAGTCTAAACAACTATTGTGGCAGTAATATTTAAATTATGCAGCTTCTACCATTATATCCTTTTTCTTGAAATAAAGAACCACGTGCAAAGAAAATATCATTTATCAGGCGTTTTCAGAAATAAAAACGTTGGATAAATACTATTTTCTCAATAAAAAGAAACTATGAACATGAATAATGGTAAGACTTCAATATTTTGGGTAAAATTATATACATACAGATTATATATAACAAAAGCTACAAATTCGATCTGTTAAACTGAAATTTTAATTTGAAAGGGTGTTTGTAATTTTATAACAACATTTCAAGTCTTTATTACTTAATTTTATTCAGTAACATCAGTACAACATTTTACAATACACAGAAGTTGTATAGGAATTTTACAATTATATTTAATTATTTCACAAAACTTACGATGTCATCAGTAGGAAACCGGTGCATTTTTGTTTGAGAGTTTTTCTTACAACACAAAGGCACACAGCACAAGAAAACCATTGTTCCTATAGATGAATCTAATCTGCACTGAAGTTATCCTTTTAAATACAAAAATTAAGTCAATAAATGCGAAACACAATAAATTAATCTGCAAATAAAAACACTAAATATTCCAAATGAATGTTCAACAAATAACAATAATTAAACAATACCCACAAATGTCACCATTGACAAAAGTTTTGTCTTAGAAATGTCATCTAACGTCCGACAGTTTCCTGCATTACAAATTACACGTACCATCTCGCGGACGTAGTATGAACTAAATCAGTGCTAAAATCGCGGCCATAAATGTTACTCATCTAGTGTGTGGTTTTATCTATGACTTCTCTCGTAAGTAGATCATGCTATAATATTTATTGTTTTAAGGTTTGAAACTGGACATGTTATTACACAAACGAGAAAATTTAAAATCAGCAATTGGCCTTAGACGATACACTGATGTAATAAAAAATTAGGCGTAACGCTATACTTTTGTTTACCAAAAGAAAACAATTTCGGAAAACAACGTTTCACCTTGCCAAATAGTTGCACTATTCGTAAATGGTTATCGAAAAGAAATTGTTATCTGGGTTTTATACGAGAAATTTTTGAGTTTTTCAAGCACGAGGTTGAAAAACTATCTTTACAAAATTGTACTTTAATATTTGTTGCTATGAGCATAAGAAAGCAAATCATTTGAATAATTCTGATGGAAAACTTTGGGTTACACAGTCTATATAAATTTATTAGATACGAAGTATGACAGTGCTGCATTCGAAACATTCTTTTTTCAAGTAGTATCTTAAACACACAACTTAAAATATCCAGTAGCTTATTTTTTAATTAGTAGTAAGAGGGATCCAGAAGCGCAAACACAGTTTGTAAAATGTTGTCTACGGTTTGACAATAATTAATTTATGATTAAAGGTAAGCGATAATTGAGGCATTATGCATTTGTGTCGCTCTCTCTTCTTCCTGTATATTATTATCATGTAAAGACCGTCATGCTATGTTCTTACATTAAAGTGATTTAAATGTGTTATTTACTTTAGTTAAATGTACATCAAACGATGTTTTAACATCTAAAAATGCTATATGAAATTATTATTATAGTACGGTCAATCACCGTTCAATAGTAATATTAAGTCCATTGTATGCTAGATACCGGTCATGCGATAAAACGGACAAGAATTTGTGTAGCGAGCAGAATGATTATTTTCAATTCAGAAGATGCTCAATAGAAATAATTTAAACATCTTGATGAAATTCAGAACGAACAACAGTTGCGATTAACAAAGTCACTAGCATCAAGTCGTGTATATTTTAAAAATAAGATAATGAATGTACGATTGGCTGTATAAGCTATGATCAGCAGTATAGCAAATGCATTAGAATATTTACAAAATATAAAAGTAAATGAATTCCAAGAAAGTGCAGCTACAATAGAATTTATTCGGAAGTTGGAGCGAGAATTTGATATTGTAAATACCAGAAATTACCAATATTAGGTTGCAGATAATTTAATCATATCATACAATATACTGTAAGATTATAGCAAATTTAATTGCTGCACTCTCCAAATTGCTATATTATTTAATCATTATATTTAATTAATTCATATCTTGTAAGGTCTTATTATCTATAGATTAAATAAACTTTAAAACTATACTTGCGCGAATCGTGGGTTGTGTGATATGCAGGCGCTAAAACTCATTATATACATTTGTGTGTCATTTTAAACGCAGTGGAAGAAACGTCTTTTCCCGTTTGCGTCCAAAATTAACATTTTCCTAAAACAATGAGCATTGTGTGCCTTTTTTAAATCCCAAAAAGATGTTAAAGTTGTTAGGAAAGGCGTGCAATTTAAGAATTGCATAAAGAACGTAACGAAAGAAGTCTTAATTAGTTTTAAAACAGATCTTTTCATTAATGATTTGTATAATGGCTGCCTTTAATTTTTAGTAAGACGATTTATTTGCCGTGCTATGTTTGAAGATAATAAATTGATTAGTAATATTGAGGCAACGGTTAGTTGCTAGTACTGGTGTTCGATAATTCGCGTGTAATTTCAAGTAAACGTTTGATAATTAAATAAAAGCCAGGATATTGTTTGTAAACATCATCCATCACTAAGGATTTGGGTTTGGTCTTTCATCAGTACAGTGTGGTAAACAAATTACAACTCTTTCGCTTCTTCCGATTAATAAAGTAAGCGACGTACTTTTGATTACTTATATGTGGTGTATGATCTGAATTGTTTTAAATGTGTTGTAGCGGATTTAATATTTCATCAAGTTGAATAGTGAGTATAATTTTAGGTACAAAAACTAAATTTTCCGTCTCGAGGTTTCTCATAGAATTATTTATGAGTTATTTAATAATTTGTGTTCTTAACCGTTAAAATTTTTTACTTTTGTTGAAAGTTTCATACCATGTAGAACCAGCTGTTCTTATAAAAGAGTTGTACTTGTATACCTAAATTACATGTTCTAGCAAATATTAATTTGAGTTAAAAATAAATCAGATTATTTTCAAATGCATATGTTTGAAATGATTACCTTCGTTACCAGGTTTATACCAAATGAAGAGTTAATGCAAATAATTTATTGATATTTTATGCTGACCTTAAGAATTGTAAAATTTAATAACCATTTGTATAGTACTCAGATCTGAAAGCTAATACTGTTCCTACAAACGATATGTGTCCCTTTTATGTTAATAATTAAACTAAATGTATAAACTATACCTTTATTTCAAATCTAGGTCAAAACTTTTTGGGCCATTCTTGTACAAATTTTAATGAGACAACAAAATATTATTTTATTTGAGAAATAGGAATACTTTATTGGGTAATACTCTTATTATTTTTGGTTGTCTTACACAAGGTACCAAAAATGAGTAAGTTTTAATTTTTATAATACCATAATTGCTTATTTTGGAAACACCAGTGCAGTTATTACCTTATAGGCCTCCCTTTTCAGATGAGAACCCCTATTGAATGCTTAGCAAGGTGTTTGTTTTTTGCCCTAAGTATACGGGTTTCTGTCTCTCTTTGTACATTGTTCCTTCTAATATGTAGAGTTTTATAGGTAGTAAGTCCTTCTTTTTCCCATATACTTGTAAGCTAATTTTGTAAACAGTAAACTTAGAACCAATTTTGTATTACTACAGATGTCTGACTGAACTATACCGGGGTTGTGATTTACCTTCTTTTAAAGTCGTTTACCATCTGTTACCTAGTCCTCTTTTGTAGTATGTAACGCCTGTGACATACCCTAGTGCAAGAGATAGATAGAGGAATTTCGGATCGATCTTTAATTTCCTCCAGGTAAAAATTATATGTATTACAAAATGTTTCAAAGTATTCATTTATCTGGCGGAAGACAAAAGCAAACGTTAAGCACTTAACATTGATATAAGCAAATCATATAATATCACGCCAATTTCCCGTAATTTATTCTATAAATCCAATCGGAAAGCTGCACAAAGACATCCCCTCACGTTTGAAGAGTAACAAGAAAGTGGTGAATGCTACGCAGTTGATGGAACACCATGGATTAATTATTTGCGAGCCTTAAACAAGAATGCATGTGCGGAAAAGGGTTAGTCAGGTACACCCCTTAAGTTCTGAATTAACAAACGATATTTAACGTGGTGAAATCCGCGAATTTTGACAAAACCCACAACACTAATAGATTGGACCCGATTGGTTTCAAGATAGTAAAGATTAGTACTTTTCACCCGCATTAAAACGTAACTATGTTATAGCTCATCAGAAACAGTTTCTTTAAATTGTTAGTGGCATTTATACATGACGCTTGTTCCGTAAAATATTGATAAAATTATACAACGTCCACCTTTACTTAAAGTAGAGTGTTAAATTATTAAGTATTTAAAATTTGGACATTTCAATATTGAATTGTAGACTTGAGAACGTGTTCTAAATTGTATTGTTAGATAAGGAAGGTTATGGTTAATTGAATATGAACTGATCACAATATTGTGTGTGTTTGTTTACAGAAATATTCGTATGTCGCTGATGTTTAAATTAATTTAGCCAACTCCAAAATTTTGTGTGTATACCTGTTTAAAGGAAAAATGCGATGGTGTAGTATTTCTATAGATTTAAGTGACGCAGGAAGTTAAAATTTTATTGTTTTATTTGTTCAAACACATAGGTAGTAAAAAAACTCCATTTCACCAGGAGGTCAATTTAATTAAAATCCCCCAGTAATGCTTGTCCTGCAGAGGTGTCCCATTGGATTAGACAAGACTAGACGAGTTGATGCCCAAGATTTAAGAAAAATTGAAAACCTTCCAAGATAAGTATTATTGGTAAAATAGTTTGAAGTTGCACCTAGGTAAATGTGATATTTTTAAATTTTTGTTATTCTCTTGAATTGCTTCTATAAGAACCTACTACCGCCAGTCGGTGTACCCGAAATTTGCGCTATTTATAATAATATATTACTAATTTAACGCTTCAAATACCCAAAACCCCTCTTCCTATATACTTTTAAATCTCTTAGTTGCAGGATTAAATTAAACAACTATCAGCCTCTCTAAACTCTATTTTCTCAATCAATATACAAGTATTCTCGAAGAATCAAAATTACCTTCTTAATATAACAATATAATTCCTCCTATATCTTACAACAAATCTTCTATTATAAATATCCACCTTTACACAAGGTGTTCGTTTTCTCTCTAATTAACCCCAACTAATTAACAAAAAAAAGCTATTTTGTATAACTTTTATTTGCAGACAATTTTTTACAAAAAGAATCTTGAAAAAATTATTTCACAAACCTATTTATTATTTTTTTTTGATATTTATTATTCCTTTGGATATATATTGCTGTGATAAGGGGTTGTTTAGGGGTGCATTGAGTAGTAAGGGTCGTGTAGTAATCATAAATAGCAATAGGAATCAGAAAACTTAATTTATTTAGCGGAAAAATAAGTAATTCTTACATTATGTAAATAGCAAGCTTTTAACACCCTGTATATAGACCGTAATTAGCTTTAAGCGATGCCAGTAACCATATCTTTCAACAATAGAACGCGTATTCAGCAGAGAAAAAATCGTACATGCAATTAAACATACGTTGAGAAGTGTTATACAAGTTTATAAGATGAAATACGCAAAAGATAAGATGAAACCTAACAAATCTGCATGTAATTACGCTGGAACCATGAGCGCTTTGATAAGGAAACGCACTTTCAAATAAATTAATACATGAACGAATACAGCACTAGAATTACATCATTTATTTTTGTACAATTATCCAAAAGCATTATCTATACAAAACAAAAGACGTAAGTTGAAAGTCTGGCCACGATAATAAATTATAATGTATCAAAGATCACAAATAAACACCATGACACGGAAATCTGAAGGAATTTCATCAAAAACAGCTTAAAAATACAGGAAATATTAAAACCTGGTTGGTCCCGACAATCTGCAAAACTGCTCGGAAACCCAACACAAAGGTAGTAAGAAAGGCTATTTAACACCCACCGATGATAAGACAGCTCAGTCTACATTTGATGCACGTTGAATCCACATCACTTTTAACCAGATATCTACGCGTCAAATCAATTAAATTTATAAGATGGTGAAAATAGTGCTACATGAAAATTGTATTAAGAATACATGAAGAGTTTTTGCAGTTTTTTTTTAGAAAACGTAAGTAGAAATTGGTTAATTAATTTAAATTAAATATTTATAATGATAAGGCTTCTAATCTGCGTCGAAGAGAATTCTAATGTTGGAACAATTCAATTCTAATCGGCTTCTGGACTATTTCTGGTTCACTTATAAAACAATTCTAATTTTAATTCTGGTATAATTATAGGACAATTCTAATACGCTGCTAATTTATGATCCGAAGTCTGGAATTTCAAGTGGTATTTAAGGTAAGAGATTTAAAGCATAGGCAGAAAAATATAGAACAAAGCACGAGGTGATTTTTGGAAAACAAGGGGTAACTGTACTGAAATATTGATTCGACAAAGCAGAGCATTAGTATTCGATTGAAGACAATAAGGGGGTGTTGATCCACAACACGAAACAAAGCAGGTCAAACCTACCTAGTTTTAAGAAATCTTTTCAATTTAAATTAACATTGAATATATTTATTTTCTCACTAATTTGTAGAGTCAACAAGGACATTGAGTACGTTAAAACTTACGTAATAATCATAAAAAGGTCTCAAACGTTCCTGATTTTTTTGTAAAAAGGTGTTGTTTTTGGTGACTTTATATTGAATTTAAAGTACATAAATTTTGGGATAAATAATCCATATGATATTAATTGATTAAAGGGTGTATTTAAAAAATTTCAAAAATTGTAAATATTATTTCCTTTCATTATATGAATGTTGATTGACTTCGTTTTATCAATTCAAACAGGTAATTATAAAAGGGTGAAAAAGGAAAATTGATCATCGTAACGTTGTGCACTCTGTGTAGATTAAACAGGGCTAGCCGTGGCATAATAATAAAAGTAAAAGATTAAATTGTAAAGAGTAGAACACAGAGCGGTGGCGTTAAATAGAACGTTTAATACATCCGACTACAACAAGTGAGGGGGCTAATACCGCAATATATATATATATATATATATATATATATATATTGTCGTGGAAATTATAGGTTAAGAAGGATAAATAGTTCTACATAATAAATTTTTAAGGACTGTGTATATAGGAAATAGTAACAATTTATTTACACGCCAAATGAATTAATTGTGACATTGAATACGGACGAATAATAACATATTTTGGTATTTCTAAATTGGAATGTTAAATTTGCATAACGTGTAGAAGCTTTGGAGTACGTGGAAACTCAAGGCTACACATAATTAGTTTTAATATTTTAAATCAAGCGCATCGGATAATAAACGGAGCTTTTGAGGTATACAAAATCAATAATTTAAACGCATATATCAATTTAACCAAACTAAACGTTCGTTTATACGAATCCTAAGAAATACTAGAGCTCGGAATTATAATTTCAAACGGACAGTTTGCTTCATAGAAACACCTGATAGTTAAAATAACAAGTTCAAAGAACTGAATTGAACGTTGGAATAGAATTCTGTAGAATCGTATTTAACGGTCGATGTACAAGCTACTAAAATAACAGATGCTTTGAAGGCAAAGTAAGACGGAATATCCGTCATGTAAAACAGATAGAGAGCACGTATAATAGAACGTTGGTTAAAATACTCGTCTAAAGTACGCGGTAGATTTGGAGGTCAACCACAATATAGATTTTCTGTGGCTTGAGTGGGATTCTAAAAGAGACAGTAAATATGGGTTAAACCAGGCAAGATAGCTAGGGTTTGAACGTTAAAAACTGGGAAAAGCAATCTAATTGGTTGAAGGCTAGAAGTTTTAAGAAGCTTGCAACGGTTATATGTTGCTGAACAAGTTTCAATATAAAAGTACGGTGGACTGGGAATTTTCGGATGTAGAAGTTCGTTACGTACAAAATTTGTAGAATCTGTTTTGATAAAATAAGCTTTTCGACGGAAACAGTGTCCGTGAGGGGTGTACAAAATCGTATAAATACACTAGGGGAGGTAGTAAAACTCTCTTACTTACTCTTACTTTTTACTGATTTTCGTACGTCGCTTATTCGTTGAATTATAATACAACATCCTAATTTAAAAGTGTGTAAAACGCTGTTAGTAACGTACATCAATAATTAAAAGTGTGATTTGTACTTGTGGGTGCTGGCTGATAGACGGTGCTGTTACTACACGCTACGATCTAATGAAAGGATGATACTAGAGAAAGCATGTTGAGAAGTTTGAAACAAAAATGCGTGAAGTTTAGTGATTACGGAAGGTTAAGCTTGGTCGAGACAAGTATCGGGGTAGAAACACTGAAGGCGGTTTCAGAGATTTGGATATCGAGTGAAAATAAGTTAGATCTATGTATAATAACGAAGTGTATGGACACAACGACGAGGGTTTTGGAACACATCTTCAGAAATGATGGTGGAAAGAAGCTTACTCCAGGTAACGAAATTGCTTTCTTGCTTTTGCTTGAACATTTGTGCTGGTATTTTGCGCTTGAGCGATTTGACCTATTGGGAATGTATTTTATTACAATAAAAACTCATTTTAAGGGGTATATGTAAAGGACAATTGATATTTATTATTTAAAAATGTTAATAAATGACATAAAATTTTTGTTGTAAGGAGTAAACGGGTCTTTAGGTTTGTTTTAAACGAAGATGCAACATATTTAAGCATTTAGAATAACTGGGTTTATACTGAGCTCTCCATAGACCAGAATAAAAGTCAATTTAGGGTTGCACGACGGACCATCTACTCGTCTAAAATAAACTAGTTGAAATAAATAAAAATCATGAAATTTTAAAGGATTTTAAAGGATTGAGATTGTATATACAAATGTGTAAATATGTCTTGGTAATGGAAACTTTTTAATATGTGTAAATAAAAAGGTTGTATGTCTTGTTGTATTATTTGAGTGGTAATTTCATTTAACTGTATATGTGAGAAAGAATAAACTTAAGATGGTAGGTATCCAAGAAGAAGCAGATTTTAGAGCTAGCTGGGGTGTGCAGAAATAAGGAGGCGATCCAGAAATATTTGTTTTTTTTATTAATTTTTTTAGAAAAATTTTATGACGCCCCAACAACGCAGGGACTCGAAGGCAATCCTGATATTTTTTAGAGGTATCCACTGCAAATTTATGACGTCCAATCCGTGGGGCTTGATAGGTATAGAGGAATCCACTGCAATATATATATATATATATATATATATATATATATATATATATATATATATGCCGTCTCTAATAATCTTTCTTCAAGTACACAAATCAATGCCTACTACGTATAACAAATCTAATTAATAAATGTCTGACATCTGTAAAATATTTGAGTGGTGGATTTCTTTGTTTAAGTCTTTCTGCTTAGGGTCTTGCTTCTACAATATACTTTGAAGGGATATATTAACACTTTAAAACTATTACAAATCATTTAAAATTTTTTCTAAACAATGCTTCAACTTAATTAAACAATAAATAATGATTTTATATTATATCTATAGCCTGAACTAGAAACCCATTCAACTCAATCCCGCTTTCTGTGATGAATTCCAATCTTAAATAAATTAACTCCTACGTGTATATACAAACCACTAGATGAATCCAGCGTCGTCTATGTATTTTTTGAGCAATATTATTCCAATTTGAAAAAGTCGTTTTCTCTTTCATTTGTTATTAGAATTTGCATTTGCGGGCCCAGAGGTTCCCGTGTAAGTGATAGTCCAGCTTGAGACCCATCAACTACCTTAAAAACTTATTAGAACTCAACTTGGTCCTTTTCATATTAAAAAGAGGCGAGTTTATTCAATTTTTTGAATATTTTTTAACTGTTTAATCTACGCCGCGGCAGTCATTTTTAGACCAAGACACGGTAGACGTCAAGCTTGGATTTTAATTAATCATTGAGGATATGAATACATAGTAAACGACGTTAATCTTTCTGTTTTTAATTATCTTAATTCAACGGTCTCTAAATAACCTTATGTACGAGTATGCAAGCAACCATAATTCTAACTGATCACTAAGCAGGCAAACAAATAACATGCATGCACAAAACACCCCTCAACTAATAATCTCTCATATACAAATAAGTCGTCCGAATATACAACATAAATAAATCTCGGTTTAAACGGATCCCCAAAAGCTATAGGAAATCACTTCTTTTTATTCTCTATTCAAGAAAGCCACTAAACTCATTGCAGGGAACTTAAAAATAGGGCAACACACGTCACCAAGTTGTTTATGCACTAGAAGTTTTCCTTCAGATGATCTCATTGTGAACATCAAATCTAATGGGATAAAACGAAGTAAATTTTTATAACAACACTACGAAAAAGATTCCGCCATATACAACTTGGACATTTTCACTGTCGACAGCATCACTGCCGCTGGGCCACCCACTAGAGCGCACAACGTGAACAAGCACGTAAGAATTGAAAACATTCCGCCATCAGACCGTTTTAATTTCTGCCAATCGAGGAAACCGTCTGTACGTCAGCGTTTATTGATCAATCGAGATGCTTTGTAATCACAAACCGTACACGCATATGATCTATCTTCAGTATGTACACCCATATGTACTTTTAATTGGTCTCTTCGAGATGCACTGAAATCACAAACCATACATGAAAATGGTTTTTCGCCACTATGTACACTCTTATGCACTTTTAGCTTATCCTTAGGAGACGTTTTGAAATCACAAACCATACAGGAATATGGTTTATCGCCGGATATATGTTCTCATGTGAATTTCAGATTACACATTTGAGAGGTTTTAAAACTATAAACCAGACATGAAAAGGTTTATCTCCGGTATGTGTTTCCATATGCTTTTTCAAGTTGCCCATTTAAGATGTTTTGAAATTACAAATCATACATGAACATTGTGTATAGTATAATGATTTTAAGAATAGCTTGTACGTCATTTGACATATGCGCACACCTTGAAAAGTTAGAAACGTGGCTCAGGACACAATAATTTTTGGCTGTTTAAAGTCAATGTTTGACGTATAAATGGTAACCTTTGCATTCTTCACAGATAATTTCCTCTTCCATAATACTTATTTACAACACTTATTATCCAATCTTAATTCTAATAATTCTCTGCAAAGTTAAAACAAATAAAAGTGAAATGCAGAACCTATATGGTGCGGTGCGGTGATGTTTTATAATTATAATATTTATGCAAAAAGTATGTTTTATATTATGTACAGATCTATAAAATATAAGTGGAGGAGGTGTTTTAGCAAGTAAATTGCGTTACCGTTCAAATAAAAAGATGCTATTATAGATAGTTCAGTTTAAACGGATAATTTAAGTAAGAGTTTAAACTGAAACGTCAAAGTTGACCTTAAAACAGCCAAAAATAATTGTGTCCCAAGACGCATGTGAAAGTTAGTAGCGAAGCAGATTTAATAATTTTTGGGGTTCCCATACAGTAAATATTCTAAAATCAAGTTTTATTTTGTTGGTGGTTTAAATTAACATTGCAAATACGCGAATAGGGAAGGCATAAAACACAAAGAAACAGAGGAAAACTATGAAACCGCGAGAAATAAGTATAGAATGTCAAAGTCACAAACGTCAATTGACATTTAACAGAAATTTATCTACGTCACTGAAATGCTGAACGAACACGTCAATTTACAAACATTGGACTAATCTGACACCGTTTTAGCCGTGTGCGCGTGATGACGTACAGGCTCTTCTTAAATAAATTCTACTCTACCACCGGTATGTGTCATTATATACATTTTTATTCTATTTATCGAAGAGGTTTTGTAATTGCAAACCACACATTAAAATAGTTTATTCTCAGTATGTGTTTCCATATGCTTTTTCAATTTGCCCTTTTTTGAAGTTTTGAAGTCACAAACAATACATAACAGTGATTTATCGCCGGTATGTGTTTTCATATGTATGGTTAGATTTTTCTGGTAAGATAATCTAAAATCACAAACCATACATAAATGGTTTATCATCGGTATGTATTCTCGTATGCCTTATCGATTTGCCCATTTGAGATGTTTTAAAGTCACAAACCATACATAAAAATGGTTTATCACCGGTATGTGTTCTCAGATGTATTGCTAGATTTCGCTTGTAAGATGATCTGAAATCACAAACCATACACCAATATGGTTTATCACCAGTATGTGTCTTCATGTGTTTTCAGGTTACACTTTTGAAATGTTTTGAAATTACAAACCATACATGAAAATGGTTTATCACCGGTATGTGTTCTCGTATGCTGTTTCAAGTTGCTCATTTCAGGTGTTTTAAAATTACAAACCATACATAAAAATGGTTTATCGCCGGTATGTGTTTTCGCATGGTTTTTCAAGTTGCTCATTTCAGATGTTTTGAAATTACAAACCATACACGAAAAATGTTTATCACCGGTATGTGTTCTCATATGAATTTTTAAATTATCCTT
The DNA here is from genome assembly GCA_036346225.1 of Platerodrilus igneus. Classification (NCBI taxonomy): domain Eukaryota; kingdom Metazoa; phylum Arthropoda; class Insecta; order Coleoptera; family Lycidae; genus Platerodrilus; species Platerodrilus igneus. Next base: position 3,208,167 of record JARFIW010001117.1, on the reverse strand, counting down.
TCGAGATGTTTTCAAATTACAAACCATACAAAAAATTGTTTATCGCTAGTATGTGTTCTCATATGTGTATTTAGATCTCCCTTTCGAGATGTTTTGAAATTACAAACCATACATACAAATGGATTATCGCTTGTATGTGTTCTCATATGTCTATTTAGATCTGCCTTTTGAGATGTTTTGAAATCACAAACCCCACATGAACATGGTCTACCACCCGTATGTGTCATCGTATGTATTTTTAGACTACCCATTGGAAATGTTTTGAAATTGCAAACCGTACATGAAAATAATATATAACCGGTATGGGTTCTCATCCGCTTTTTCATATTGCAGATTTGAGATGATTTGAAGTCACAATCCATACATGACAATGGTTTATCACTAGGAAGCTTTCGTATATTCTGGATCGGTCTTATAGTTACATGTATTACAGCATCGTAGCCTAGTTTTTAAATGTATCTGTCCAATATTATTTTGCTGTTGTTTGGAATTGCATTTAAGTAACGTTCTTGTACTTGCACAAACATTTTCCGTAGTATGTTTATTGTAGGCCACACAATTATCGCGACTTCACATATGCCGGTTGTAGGCGTGAAAGGTATGAAGTCGTCGAACAGGAAAAGTGATTCCTTTTCTTAAATTAGTTTGGTTAAAGTATCAAGTCCCTCTTTTGATATCTATATCTTCATATGATTTCTCGTACGATGGAGATACATTTATCTGTATATTAGTTCATTTTTGTTGTTAACCGTTATAATCAAGTACATTATGATTCTCTAGATCTCGGATATGTATCGTATTTAATTCATCCTCGATGATATTTGTTTTAATACTTGCTCTGTAATTCAATTATTCATACGAGGTAGTTGTATTTTTTTGTTAATATTTACACAATTACTTAAAGAATTGGAGTGGAATTCAGCTCGGGTCATTAATTATAAGGTTTTGATTGACAGCCTGATAGCATACTCAACAACGTAGTGTCGTATCGAATACTTTCAGCATTACAATTTTGTGTCAGTGATATAGTTGAGACATAGTTATGAAGAACGCCTGTCTTCCGCAATTACTTTCATTTGGCTGTTTCAAGGTCAAATTTGACGTGTTGTTTAATCTAACATTTAAAAAATGTTCATAACCTATAATAAAAATTCTGATTGTTTTGTTCAGAAAATGAAATTCAAAAATATCAAATTAGTAATTGTAAATGGGTTTAATTTGAAAATGGTTTCTTTAGCAACTATTAAATAAATTATGATTAGAAAAAGTAATCTGGTTCTCTTCACATTAAACTCATATTTAGAAAATATTCAATTTAATTAAAGTATATTTCGACAGCATATCGTCCTTCAAGTTATTTATTACAACTGTAAACATGAATTATCTATACTTCAACCATATCTGCATTCTTCAATAAATCAAATTGTTACATCTATTTAGTAAACATTCAAGCAATATAAGCAATAGATGTACGAGGTCAATATCCCATACGTATTAATCTATACTTTGACATCCACTTTGTGTAATGAAGGACATATTTGCATCGAATCCTATAGAGCGAGATACTCGTTTCCCAAGAGCATTAGAACAGGAATCAGACTATGAAAATGATGACTTGGGATATCCGAGATGAGTTTGAATTAGTATTAAAGGGTCTGAAAAATGGTAAGGCGCTGGGTACAAATAAGATGCAAGCAGAAACTCTAAAAGCCACTGGACAAGCAGTAACAGAACGTCTTTTCCAACTTGTAAGCTATATGTATGAGACAGGCGAGATATCCAAAGATTTCAAACGTAACATCATAGTAATTATACCAAAAAAGAAAGGCACGGATAGATATAAAAATTTTCGAACAATAAGTTTGACAGCACGTGTCAAAAATATTAACTACAATTGTACAAAGACGAGTGGAGAAGTGGGCTGAAGAAATACTAGGAGAACACCTATTTGGGTTTAGGCGAAACAGGGGAATACGGGAGGCTATTTTAACTCTGAGAGTGATAATGGAGAAAACAATAGAAAAAGGGTAAAGCATGTATATAGGGTTTGTAGATCTGGAAAAAGCATTCGACAATGTAAAATGGAAAAAATGTTCGAATTACTCATAAAAATTGGAATGAGTTATAGGGATAGACGAATAGTACATAGCTTATACAAAGAGCAAACAGCAGTAATAGAATTAGAGCAGAAACGTAGAGAAGTAAACATTACGAAATGGGTGAAACAGGGATGTGCCCTGTCCCCATTAATTTTTAACTTTTACATTGAAGAGGCAATAAATACTATTAAATGCAGTAAAACATTTGAAAATGCAGGGACAAAAAATTGATATGCTTAGATTTGCAGATGATAATAGCGGTATTAGCATCTAACAAGGAAGAGTTAAAGCTGCTCTTAATGAAATGGAATCGGTTCTAACAGAGAGATATGGTATGAAAATTAACAAAACTAAAACTAAAGTACAGTATTGCCCGAAATAAACAGTACTGAAATTGTAATTGTTTTGTATATTTAAAAAATACATATTATTGACACTTTATTATATGTTCTAAATGTGCACCTCCTCGTTCGAGACAGACTTCATAACGATGTTCTAAGTTTCTGGTCATGTTATTGAATAAGGGTTGTCTCAGGGCTGCGAAGAAGACTCTAACGGCATCCTTTAATTCATCGATGGTTTGTGGTGCCCGTTTGAAAACGGCATTTTTAGCCATGCCCCAAATGTATGCGTCTGGAGGTGTGAGGTCTGGAGAATGTGAAGGATAAGGAAGTCAGTAAATCGTGATATGAATTTGCTTGGAAAATGTTCTTGAAGAAATTGACGAATTGCGGCAGCAGTATGGCAAGTTGCCCCGTCCTGCTGAAAAAATTGGTTTCGAAATGCCAAGTTACGTGCACGACAGAATTGACGTAGATCAGGGATAAATCGTGTTAAAATTTGTCTGTACCTCTGTTGATTAAGTGTGACTTGCCTACCATTCTCTTCGATAAAGTACGGACCAATGATTCCGTGTCCGGAAACAGCACACCAGGCACTCACTTTTCACTATGTAAAGGAACCTCTTGAACCTCATCGGGTCTGGCAAAGCCCAGAAATCAATTTGTGCGACGATTCACATAGCCTGACAAGTGAAAATGTGCTTCGTCTGAAAACCAAACATTTTCAAAATTCAGGATTTTCATACTGTAACGCGAGAATTCTGGCGCAATATTCCACTCTACTGCGATAATCCGAGGATGTAGTTGTTGATGTACCTGAATCACATACGAAAATGTACCCAGTTCCTTCAGGATTCTTTGAAAGGAAGTTCTTTTTAAATCAAGTTGTAACGCTGTCCTTGCCTGGCTGACTTTCGGATTTTCTAAGATTTGCTCAAAAACACGTTCATGGTTATTGTTGTTGTTAACTGTCCTGGGACGCCCCGAGTTTCCTTTTCGTTGGCACAATACACTACCTGTATTTCTAAACTTTTCAATAACCTTCAAAATTACAGCATTACTTGGAGAACGTTTATTAAACCTTTGTGTGAATTGATCAGACACGTATAGCAAACTTGCACCATTACGTCGGCCGATTCCGTATGAACGAAAATAATGCTCTACCAGAAACACTTTCTCCTCTGTACTTAACACCATTTTTAACAATTAGGCCCTACTAATTACTTGTTTGAGGTTTACTTGACAGGTCTGGTTTCCGGCTGCCGACGGCCAGGACACGTAACGGAATGCGAACTTCTCGGTTTCTGATTTCCGGCTGCCGATGGTCGGAAGCTGGGAAGGAAAGCAGTCCCAAGGACATTGCCAAAGACAGAAACACACACACACACTCACGCACCTACACGCGCGCACAGACACAAACACACACACACGAGTATTTCCAAACGCAAATAATATAAAACTAACTAATATAATTTAAGGTAGCAAATAATTCTGTTAGATTTCTTAGGAGTAACAGGTTTGCTGTAATTTTTAGGTAGCAGACTAATTGTAATGTTAGAATAAATAAAAAAAAAAAAAAGGTCTATACTAGCTAACTTGAGTGTGACAGCGCACGCATAAAAACACCGCCAACTTAGTTTCAGTACTGTTTATTTCGGGCAATACTGTACTAGTATGCAATGGAGGGAAAATAAATCAAAAACAAGAATACAAATATGTAACAAGAACTTACAAGAGATTAAGGATTTCTGCTATTTAGGAAACTAAATAACGCAAGATGGGAAAAGCGCAAAAGATATAAAACAAAGATTAGCACGTGCTACATTTAACAAGAAAAAGCAACTACAAACATAGAAACAAGGAAAGGATTGCTTAAAACATATGTGTGGAGCACAGCACTGTACGCATGTGAAGCCTGGACAGTAGGAGAAGCGGACAAGAAAAAGGTTGAAGCCTTTGGAATGTGGTGCTAGAGACGTATGATGAAGACATCATGGACACACAAAGTTAATAACGAAGAGGTACTATAAATGGTAGTAAAAGAAAGGAATATGTGGAAAACGGTAAAACATAGAAGAGATAGGATGATAATAATAATAATAATTATTATTATTATTTATTTATTAACCGAACACCATTTTCAGAATTATCCATATAGATTTGTTGTTCAATGTACATGTACAAAATTAAAGTATAAATCAAATATTAAACAAAAATTATTAAAAAATTGATATAGAATTACTGAATATAGAGAAAATTAAAAATAAAAATTTAAAAAATGTGAAGAAATGTTTTTCCCTTTTTTAAAAATAGATTAAAATAAAATGTAAAATTAAATGAAATATAAACTAAATGCATGAGGGAATAGTGCGAAATATATTAGAAGCAGAGATAGGAAAAATGAGAAGTAGAGGTAGACCTAGGTTAAACTACTGCACACAGATAGTGATAGATGTAGGCTGTAGGAATTTCAGGGAAATGCGTAGGCTAGCTCAGGATACAAATTAATAAAGGTACGCATCCAACCAGTCCCAAAATGGATAAACTAATGACGAAAAAAGTAACTGTACTTAAAGATGATGATTATTATAAGTAACTACAAGTATTGGTTGAACAATATTTTCGAATAATGATAATTGTGCGAAAGGATTCACTGGAAAACTATTAATTCGGCAAATGTCTAAGTGTTGGGGATCTTGGCAGCTATACGCTGCTTAACCCCCTTCACTGAATCTCGGTGAAATAGGGCATATAATTAGAAAACAATAGAAGAGGAACTTAACTGTATATAGGCTGTGTAAGACTTTCAGAGAACTATGTAGGCTAGCTCAAAATATAAATAAGTGCAGGTACGTGTTCAACCAGTTTTGAGACGGAAAACTTAATCACGAAAAAATAAGGGTAGACCAATCTGATGATTATTATAAACAACTACAGGTGTTGATTGTGAAATATCTGCAACTAATGTTGAATGAGTGAAAAGATTTATTGGAAAAAATATTAAATTGGCAAATGCTCAAGTGCAGGGGGAACTTGGAACCACACGCTGCTTAGCCCCCTTCACAACTTTACATGTGATTGTTGCATTGCTCACCCTAAGGTACTGCATTGGCCAGGAAACGAGTTTCTTTTACCTGAAAAATTTTTGAATTTTGCCGAACCCTTGCTGTTCCAAACAAGGTAGGGATCTTTAACGTGCGTAACACCCACACACGGGACTTCCATTTTACTTCTCATCCGAACAAGGGCGTATTTTTAGCAAAAATGCTCGCCTAACATTTTTCAAGCGGACCGTGTCGGGATTCGAACCCGGGACCTTGGTCGTAGTAGTCACGCGCATACCAACTACGCCACGAAGACGCCCCCCTTCACAACTGCTGAATGTCGGAGAAATAAGGCATATAATTGTAAAACAATAGAACGGGACCGAACAGCATCTAACAAGAAAAAACAGAGCATAAGATGAAAGACAATAAACATAGAAACAAGAAGAAAATTCTTGAAAGCATATGTGTGGAGCACAGCACAGTATGTCTATGAAATACGGGCAGTAGGAAAAGCAGACGAAAAAACGGTAGCAACCCTTTGGAATGTTGTGCTTCAGATGTATAAGGATGATACATGGACAGATAAAGTGAATAACAAATAGGTTATAAAAATAGTAGGGGAACAAGGATATCTGTGGAAAAAATAAGAGAAATAGAAGGACAGAATACGTTCTAAGGCATTTTTGGAGGATTGTATGGGATATATTACAAGCAGAGATAGGAAAAAGGAGGTAGATGTAGACCTAGTTCAGATAGTGATAGATGCAGATTGTTCAAATTTCAGGAAATGTGTAGGTTAGTTCAAAATTGGAAACAATAAGGGTACGTAATTGAAGGTTAGGCTTATATATAGTTACGAACACGATTTAAATTTGTAAATTTCACAATTGTCTTTATCGGTCGCGGTTGCGTAATTGGTAAACGCATGGTTCCGGCAAAACCAAGATACAGGTTCAAGTCCTGTGCAAGACCCTATATTTTCCATCTTTCAATTACTAGCTCGATATGAAATGATCATTTGGGCTTTGTTTAAAAGTCTAAGCTATTATTTTATCTTATTCACTGTAATACGATAGTATTTATTAACTTACCTTGTGTCATTAACTATCTAAAATATTTATATATTTAATACTTGGCTTATAGCCGTAATTTTGAGCGTAGCTTCCTGTCTATAACTGACATAAGTTAAAAACTTGACAATGTCTGATATGATTGACAAAAATGCCAAACGTAATTGAAAATTAGGTTTATGAATAGTTGTGTACACGATTTAAATTTGTAAATTTCCCCATTGTCGTCATCGGTCTCGATGGTGTAATTGCTAAACGCATGGTTTTGGCAAAACTAAGATACAGGTTCAAGCCCTGTTCAAGACCTTATATTTTCCACCTTTCAATTACTAGCTCGATTTGAAATGATCATTTGGGCTTTGCATAAAAGTCTAAGCTATTATTTCATCTTATTCACAATATATATATATATATATATATATATATATATATATATATATATATATATATACTGTCTAGCTACGCTCGATTCTTGCCCCTACGAATTGGGCTGTCATAATTACTGTGTTGTCATTCTTGAATCGCCCTTGGCTGCTCTCCACTTCTCTCCTACTAGCTAAAATTCCATAAAATTACTACAGACATCTACTTGTTAAATCTAAAAACTCCCGCATAATATCACTATGCTGAAACCTAAATAGAAATTCACACCCTACAATCACACACTCAAAAATAACTCGATTAACCAAATATGTCATACTCTATTTATATAAGATCAGTATTACATTTGCAAAAACACCATTTCTTTATTTACACTCGTATGGTCAATAATTTTATAACAATAATGATGCAAATCGATAAACTTTTAAACACATATTTTCATTAAAGTAAAAGGGCGTTCATCATACCTTACGCCAATCTTTTGTCTTAGCATGAGCTCATAGTAGAACTCTAGAAATGTGCATACAAATTTACTGCACTACCAAATATTAACAAGACCTCTATACCTTTTTACAACATCTCCTGGTTATCTGGAAATTAATTGATTATTCTTGATTTTCAAAACTCAATTACATTTTAAATCTCACAAATTTCTGTTCATAAAATGTCAAATAATAGAAAATACACCAAAGCACAAATCAAAATAATCACAAACACCATGGAAAATATTCATCACTCAATGTTCAATATAATGATCTACCTTGTAACTATCTTCTGAATGTGGTCCACCAACTAGCTTCTTGGAGATCCTGCCGTCTAGTGGGTCGTCAGTCCATCAAATAACTCCCCGGCCGAATCACCATGTTTGCCATGCATGCCGCTACTCAAAATCTCTTCTTGTCCAATTTACAACCAAAAATATCCAATCTCCAAAATTTAACTTTAATACCCAAAAATCGCTTTTTCCATCATACAAATAATTTCACTCTATGAATTCCATGCATTCCAAACACCACAATAACAATCTTTGTACTTACATACAATATTAACTTTCACCAATAATCGCTTTATTAGCTTTTACATAAATTTGGATTACACTGCACTAATTTACTTGAAAGTAACTATATGTATCACGAATGGCTGATGAAATAAAAGAGAGCGAGGCTCCTCGTCAAAAATGATTAAATAACCCAGAATTCACCCCCCTGTTTCTAAATTGCACGTACATTTGTCTACTCGTTCCACCAATTTTTAAAATTGTTTCTAACCGTCTTGCATTTAAGCGAAAAAACTTTAACGTATCTCGGTTTCTCGTGAATTTTAACAACAAAAAACACAATTACTTGGTAGACCGCTTCCAACGGCCAACTGCCACTTTTAATTCCCGAAAAATAGCCTCTACTATTCAGTTGATCCACGCCTTAAACTTGAACAAAATACCTTTCATCTCGCTTGCATCTATAGCTTCATCTCACGTATATACCCCCACCAGCTAAATATCTGCCCTTTTTAATCTATATTCACCAATCACCTTGCTTGGTTCCTTTCTCCCGCTTCCAACCGACGCGTGCCTGCTTATAAACTACATTGAAATTATTGATTTTTCTGTTCCCCGCCAAAATAAATTTGTTCAAGCTTCCCTACTATACTAGCTCTGAATTTGATCTTTGTTTCTCGCTTCTACGTATACGTTTTTGTTCCTTCTTTGTTCTTCCATTACAGTTGTCTCCGGCTCCATCCTATACTACCTTCAGAATAAAAAGCGATATCTTAAGAAACATACTGCGTCTTCGTCAGTTTTATGTGGTTTTGCTTTTGTCCCTGTTGCAAGTTGACTACGTTAATTACAACGGTCGTGCGTGTTCCAATAAGCTATTAAAGTTTGTTTGTAGAAATGTTATCTAGAAATTTATCTCCGCTTGTTATTTTGTTATGCTTTAACCGTTTTGAGTTTTACGTTTGAAAAATAAGAGTGTTATTTTAACATATACTCAACGTTTTTGTATTCCCGTATACTATTTTACTACAAATTAAAGATAATTTTACTCCATTATTATTATTTCTTATGCCCTATATTTACATAAATACTATGTTACATGATTCCTAGCTGAATATGACTAACTAAATTGACCTTATATTATTATACACTATTTAAGCTCTACCATAATTGTTAAAAAATCCTAATTTCCTAACCGAATAAATTGATTTTCTAATATCATATGACTATTAACCTATAACTTAACTCGTGCCCCTATGTATTCCAAGGATTCATTAATTACACTATAATGTTTAGTAATAAAGTAATTTACTTTATTTGATTGGGATAACGTTGAGGAACGTACTCGTATTGTTTATAGGTTGCAAGTTATTTCAAGGGAATTTAACCCTTGTTTAAACTATGTCTCAATGTTTGAAGGCGGAATATCGCATCGATGTGGTGTATAAGGAGGAGTAGGGATAGGAATACTTGCTCGTTATCGTGATAGCAGGCTGCACGGACATAAAAATTGTAATACGAGCAGAAGAACGTTAGGTCACACGAAATCACGCTTGGTAGTTTACTAAATTAAAAGTGTTTTACAGTTGAAATTATACCCGAAGTTACGGTGTAAAGATTTGTTAGAAAATAAATAGTAAGCACACCTAATTTACTGAACGGATGATATTTCTAGTTGTGAGTACAAAGCATAATTCCACATCTGTTCGGACCGCTTATCGGAAAGATAGATTGGCGTGGGCGTCCATCTTTTGTAAGTAATAAACTTTGTCCTTATGATACTAATATTAAAATTAGATATTAGCACTTCTGTCAGAGCAAGAATTTGTTTGTACTGTATAAGAACCCTTTTTAGCGAAGGTAAGGGGGGGATTATTATTAACAGCTGATTAATTGTATTATAGTAGGGTTCTTAGGTCATCCTAATTCTTAGCGGTTAGCGCATTAGTGAGTTTTGTGAATGTCTTTCTTGGTTTGGTGTTGGAATTGGTAGTAGGGTTGATGTAGAGGTTTAATCTCTAGTTGGTGCTGCTAACGTTGGATTTTGGATCGGCTGTTCCGGGATCCAATTCATCGGTACAGGTTCAGGTCCGAGGGGTGTTCGTGAGTAGCCCTAGAAGATAGTTTGGTTGTGGTGCAGAGTTGTAAATTTATTTCGGTTTAGAATAAAATATTGGTCGGACTTAAATTTTTTACAGCCTAAAATAATTTGGGGGAGGGGGTGTGAGTGGTTGAAGGGATTTATATTTGACAATTAACTATCGATATGTGTAAAGCTTATAAAAGAAAATTGCAATTTTAAGTATAATTGTGAACACAATTTGCGCACATTGTGGGGTATAAATTTTGGTAACTTATTTTCAAAACACCCAAGTTTAAATTTTTAATACGAGTCTAGGGGCTTTTGTTTTGAATTACCCAGTGTCATGGCCACTGGTTTACATTATCTTATATGGCTTTGACTCTGTTCGGTTACTTTATTTATAAACATTAAAGTGGTTGTGCAACTGTGTACGAAACAAATCTTTAATAATTGGAAATCAGGGTTTGTTAAGATAATTACTGCGGGAATTCTAACCTGGATCACATAGTGTCCTAATCGGGTTGGGTGTTGTTGACTTTTTTTGTTGTTTCCTGGGTTGGAACCTAGCCCTAGCGCCCATATCTACTTACCTCTTATGTAGCACTCCTACGACCCTTACGTTATCTTTGACTAGCCACGAAACAGGAAGCAGCAAATTTATATCCCGAATTCAAGCCACTTCCATCGGTTCAAACACAGCGTTGCTACTATTCGCTCCCAGTACGCCTTTAGCGGGGCCTTAAACTTTATTCCTCGCATTTAGGGCGTGACACCTTTATACAAGAACTTCATCATGGTGTACAGAATTCTCTCTAATTAACCCCCAACTAATTCACAAAAAGCTATTTCAAATTACTTTTATTTGAATTGCATTTTTCATAAGAAATATCTTAAAAAATATAATTTCACAATCAACCTATTTATTTACTTTCCCTGTATATTTATTATGCACTTAGGTATATATGCCGTTTTTAATAATCTTTCTTCAACCTACAATAAATATAATTATTAAATGTCTTGACATCGAATATCTAATTGGTGAGCTTCTTTGTTTAAGTCTTTCTGCTTAGATAATTACTGCAATATACTTTGAACTGACATATTAACACTTAAAAACTATTACAAGTTATTTAAAAATTTTTGTAAACAATGCTTCAACTTAATTAAACAATAAAATATATATATATATATATATATATATATATATATAATATATATGTAATACGTATATATTACGTTAGTATTTACAACTTACCTTGGTAAAAATATTATAATATTTAATATATATATATATATATATATATATATATATATATATATAATATATATATATATATATATATATATATGATACAAAGTAAAAGGAATTATTGGCAAGTGACTCAAATTCAGCCACGAGGGCATCCTGTCGACGCGTTTCGCCCTAGTTGGGGCTCATCAGGACAGGAGTAGCAAAGTTGTAATATTTAATACAGACACCTTATGGGAAGTACAGCATCACCTAACTCATAATTTGTGTCTTCGTGTCGTTTCACCGGACATCGCAGGTTTTACGCAACAGTCGGCATGGAGGAGATCCGGCTCCACTGGCTTTTTCCATGGCCAACAGTTATAATTTAAAAGAAAAGTAGCATTAATGAGTTTTAAATTAATACAAAGTAAAAGGGAATTATTGACAAGTGACTCAAATTCAGCCTCGAGAACATCCTGTCGTGATGCTGTACTTCCCATAAGGTGTCTTTATTAAGTATTACAACTTTGAAATACGACAGCATGCCCTCGTGGCTGAATTTGAGTCACTTGCCCATAATTCCTTTTTACTTTATATTAATTTAAGACTCATTAATGCTACTTATCTTTTAAATATCTATAGCCTGCACTAGAAACCCACTTAACCCCTCTCCCCATTTCTGCGATAAATTCTTAATCCACTGTCGTTTATGTCTATTTTGTGCAATGTCGTTCCAATTTGAAGAAGTTGTCCCCTCTTTCGTTTGTTATTGTCCATGACTGTGCATTGGAGATTTGCATTTGAGGGCCCATATTCCTGTGCAAATGATAGTCCAGCTTTAGACCCAAAAACAACCTTAAAATCTTATTAGAACTCGACTTGGTTCTTTTCTAATTAGAAAGATATGCGTTTATTCAATTTTTGGAACATTTTTATGTGTTAAATCTACGTTAACGGCATCAGACATTTTTAGACCAAGGCTTGGTAGAGATCACGCTTGGTTTTGAATTAATTATTAAGAACATGGCTTATATAGTAAGCGACGATAATCTTTCTGTTTTTAATTATCTTAATTCAACGGTCTTTAAAGCCTCTTTTCTACGAGTATGCAACCAACTATACTGCTAACTAATTGCCCAATAAACACGCAAACAAATAACATTCAGACATGAAACACCCCTCAAGCAATATTGGACACATTCAGTACCCCCTGAAAACAAATAAGCCGCCCGTATGTACAATATGAACAAATCTCAGTATAAAAAGAGAATGAAAAATATAACAAATAACTTTTTGTTCTCAATTTAAAAAAAAAACTCCTGCAAGTGAACTTAAAATAGTGCATGACACAAGTCACCAAGTTGTTCGTACACTAGGAGCTTTCCTTCCGATGATCTCAATGGGAACACCAAATTTAACGGGATAAAATGAAGTAAACTCTTACAACAACACTACGAAAATGGTTCCGCCATAAACAACTTGAACAGATTCACTGTCGACACAATCACTGCCAATGGACCACCCCCTAGGGCGCATAACACCAACAAGGACAAAAGGATTGGAAACATTCGCCATCAAAGAAGCTGTCTGTACGCCAGCGTATATTACTAGTATGTGCTCTCGCATACCTTTTTTAATTGATCATTCGAGATGCTTTGTAATCACAAATCGTACATAAAGATGGTCCATCTTCAATATGAAAGCTTATATGGACTTTAAGCGATCCTTTCAAGATGCTTTGAAATCATAAACCATAAACTAAAATGGTTTAGTCAGTATGTACACTAATATGCACTTTTAGCTAGTACTTACAATATGTTTTGATATAACAAACTATACACCGGTATATGTTCTCATATGTGTTTTCAGATTCCTTTTTGAAATGTTTTAAAATTACAAAATATACATAAAAATGGTTTGTTGCCGGTATGTGTTTACGTATGCTTATTCAAGTTGCACATTTGAGAGATGCTCTGAAATCACAAACCATACATGAATATGGTTTATCAACGGTACGTGATCTCATATGTATCGTTAGATTTCCCTTGTGAGATGTTCTGAAATCACAAACCATACATGAATATGGTCTATTACCGGTATGTGTTCTCATAGGTGTTTTCAGATTACTCGTTTCAGATGTTTTGAAATTACAAACCATACATGAACATGGTGTGCCACAGGTATGTATTATTATATGCATTTTAGACTATTCATTCGAGATGTTTTAAAATTGCAAACCACACTTAAAATATGTGTTTCCATATGCTTTTTCAATTTACTCTTTTCTGAAGTTTTGAAATCACACATAAAACATAAAAGTAGTTTATCAACGGTATGTGTTTTCATATGCATTGTTAGATTTTTCTTGTAGGATGTTCTAAAATCACAAACCATACATGAAAATGGTTTATCACCGGTATGTGTTCTCAGATGTATTGTTAGACTTTGTTTGTGAGATGTTTTGAAATCACAAATCATACACCAATATGGTTTATCACCAGTGTGTGTCTTCATATGTCTATTCAGGTTACCCATCTGAGATGTTTTGAAATTACAAACCTTACATACAAATGGTTTATCACCGGTGTGTGTTCTCGTATGCTTTTTCAAGCTGCTCATTTCAGATGTTTTGAAATTACAAATCATACATGAAAAAGGTTGATCACCGGTATGTGTTCGCATATGTATTTTTAGATTTCCCTTTCTTGAAGCTGTAAAATCACAAGCTATGCATGAATATGGTTTATCACCAGTGTGTATTCTCAAATGGATTTCCAGACTACTCATTTGAAATGTTCTGAAATTACAAACCATACATGAAAATGGTTTATCACCGGTATGTGTTCGCGTATGCTTTTTCAAGTTGCTCATTTCAGATGTTTTGAAGTCACAAACCATACATAAAAATGGTTTATCACCGGTATGTTTTCTCAGATGTACTATTAGATTGCGCTTGTAAGATGTTCTGAAATCACAAACCATACATGAATACGGTTTATCACCAGTGTGTGTTCTCATATGTATTTTCAAGTTACCTCTCTGAGATGTTTTGAAATTACAAGCCATACATGAAAATGGTTTATCACCGGTATGTGTTCTCGTATGCCTTTTTAAGTTGCTTATTTCAGATGTTTTGAAATTACAAACCATACAGGAAAATGGTTGATCACCAGTATGTGTTCGCATGTGAATGTTTAGATTTCCCTTTTGTGAAGCTCTATAATCGCAAACCATACATGAATATGGTTTATCATCGGTGTGTGTTCTTATATGTGTTTTGAAATTACCCATTTGAGGTGTTTTGAAATTACAAACCATACATGAAAAAAGTTTATCACCGGTATGTGTTCTCGTATGCTTTTTCAAGTTGCCCATTTCAGATGTTGTGAAATTACACTCCATACACGAAAAAGGTTTAGCACTGGTATGTAAACTCATATGTATTTTTAGATTACCCATCTGAGATGTTCTGAAATTACAAACCATGCATACATACGGTTTCTCGCCAGTATGTGTTCTAATATGTCTATTTAGATCTCGCTTTTGAGATGTTTTGAAATTACAAACCATACACGAAAATGGTTTATCACCTTCATGTGTTCTCGTATGCCTTTTCAAGTTAAGCATTTCAGATGTTTTGAAATTACAAATTATACACAAAAATGGTTTATCGCTAGTATGTGTTCTCATATGTCTATTTAGATCTCACTTTCGAGATGTTTTGAAATCAGAAACCATACATAAATATTGTTTACCACCGGTGTGTGTTATCATATATATTTTTAGACCACCCATTCGAGATGTTTTGAATTGTAAACCATACTTAAAATAATATATAATCGTTATGGGTTCTCATCTGCTTTTTCAAATTGTTCATTTGAGATGATTGGTATTCACAATCTACACATGACAATGGTTAATCAGTAGTATGATTTCGCATATGCTGGATCGATCTGCCTTTAATTAAGATCTTATAGTTACATGTATTACAGTATCGTAACCTAGTTTTTAAATGCATCTGTCCAGTATTATTTTATTGTTGTTTGGAATTGCATTTAAGTATCGTTCTTGTACTTTCACCATCATTTTCGGATGTATGCTCATTCGCGACTTCATATATGCCAGTTGTAGGCATGATAGGTAGGAAGTCGTCGAACAGTAAAAGTGATTCCTTTTCTTAGGTTAATTTGGTCAAAGCAACAGGTCCCTCTTTCACATCTATATCTTCATATGATTTCTCGTACGATGGAGATACATTTATCTGTATATTAGTTCATTGTTGTTGTTAACCGTTATAATCAAGTATATTGTGATTCTCTAAGTCTCGGATAGGTATCGTATTTAATTCGTCCTCGGTGATATTTGTTTTAATACTTGCTCTGTAATTCAATTATTCATACAAGGTACACAATTCCTTGAAGAATTGGAGTGGAATTCAGCTCACGTTACAGCCTGATAGCATACTCAACAACGTAGTGCCTTTGCGATGCTACAATACTTTTAGCATTACAATTTTGTGTCAGGGAGATAGAAGTGAGAGACACAGATATGAGAACGCGTGTCTCCAGTAATTTTTTTTTACTGTTTCAAGCTCAAGTTTGACGTGTTGTATAATCTATCACTTAAAAAGTGCCCATAACCTATAATAATACTTAAAACTGCTGCTTATTTAGTTCAGAAAACGAAATTCAAAGAGATCAAGTTTGTAATTGTAAATGGTTTTACTTTGGAAATGGTTTCTTTAGCAACTATTAAATAAATTACTATTAGAAAAAGTAAATTGGTTTTCTTCACATTAAACCCACATTTAGAAAGTAATTTCCCATTCCAGTTAATTAAAGTAAACTTCAATAGCAAATCGTCCTCCAAGTTATTTATTACAACTGTAAACATAAATTATTTATACTTCAACCATATCTGCATTCTGCATCCTTCCTTTTTACAAGAAGGAATGTGTGTACAACGAGAGTCTAAACAAAACTCTGGCGGGACTAGCGTCGACGTTTTGTGGCTGCGGTAAGTTGCAAAAGACTATCTCAGGGGTTTTACTTTTAGATATTTTGAAAAGAAAGTTAAATTGTACCAAGACAAGCTATAGGGATGTAATTTAAAATATGACAAAAGAAAATACCTTAATACAACTTGTATATTGACGTTTAGTTAATAACATTAGATAAACAAAATATATTTCCTTACTTTCTTACAACTACACATGCATGTGATAAAATCAATAAAGGCCAGTTGCACCGTAAAGTTAAAGCCAAGATTTAATTTAAAGTAGGGTTTTACAACTGAAATGCGTTTGCATCGCTGCTAAGTCATAGATTAAACCGAGATTTAATAAAGCCCCTGTTTGAGTCGACTTAAACCCAGACTTAAATCTAAAAGAGCCATTTCTTTTACAATGACAAATGAAATTTCTCTCTTGACTTTTCTCCTGCTGTCAGTGACATCACCTAAACTGTTAATTTCTAAAATAATTATTAATTAATTATTAGTAGCAGTAAATATTGTAAAAATTGTTATTCGCTGCAATGAGGGTCTAAAAATCCTGAGTTCGATTATACTGGATTTGACGTGGAAAACCAAAATCAAAATTATCATCTAACAACAAATTCCATTTTAATACTTTTTTGGCATATCAATATTGATTTTAAAGCAATTAGCTATATTTATTGGGTTCAACGTTTCAGATTGCCTAATAAATTTGTCAGTCGACGGTTTTAGGTATGGAAAACCTTCTGACATTTCAAAGACAGGACTCAGGTAGGTCTCATATTCAACTAAAATATATGAAATCTCTAGAAACGTGCTACGTTGCCATGAATACTTTGAATAAACAAAGACTTTATAAAGCTTGGTTTCCTGATATGCGGTGCAACAAGAACTATTTTTAAGCAAGGCTCAAGTGTAAAGCTGAGTTTTATAACGTTAGGCTCAATTGAATAACGGTGCAAGCGGACTTAAGTGTAGTGCATATTACTACTCTCTCATAATTTTAATACTCTTAGTTGTATCTGATATAGTTAAAAGAATTTGTATTATGCATTTAAATTAAAAATAACCTAATCCACAAAAAGTTTCATGAAAGCTTTTATGTTTACACTTGTAAGGTTATACCATGAAAGTAAATGTAATATTAAATTAGTTAAGATAATAGGTAAGTAAAAGTATAACTTTATATTTTAAAGGCATTATTCTTCTAGATATTAGAAATTAAAACTGAAACACATGCACAAGTTTTTTTCACAAAAGTAAGTAAGTTAAATCTCTTACCTGTATTTATGCAATTTGAAAGAAACGTATACTTAAGTATTGAGCTCCGGCTTGTTCAGAAATATATAATTTTCAGTTTCTTCTTAAGATTTTAATAAGATGAACACCATCCATATTTAGTTTGGTTGTTAACCTCAAGCTTCAAATTTGTAAGAGCCAATTCTTTTGCTACACAATCATTTGTTTTGTTAACGAACATTTACTTATTTTTAGAAGGTGATTAAATGGCAACATAAAATTCTTGTACGATAATAGATATTATTTGTAGGTAGTTGAATTAATGCATAAGCTTAGATATCCTAGCATGTGTAGTTAATTACTCCGCCAGAGAATTTTCCAACAGAGGGTACTCCACCAGAGAACCCTAGATAAACAACGTGTTACAAAAACGAAATATTGTATTACGCCACGAGGAACACTCTCAAAATATATTTGTAAACAACTTATTATCCTTAAACATTTTGAGTGGATAATGTAAATAAACTTTCTTTGTATACATTATACTAATATTTTAAAACGATATTTTTGTATTTCAACAAGAATAAAAGAAAAGACACCGTTTACTTCCAGGTACGACATCTTGACCTTAGAGAGAACTTTTTATCGGGAAACAGCATGGTCACAAGACGGCAGTCAGATATCAAGAGAACGAAACTTTATTCTGGTTGGAAGATAACCACACATTTAGAGAGAGGGACAAACAAGGAAACCATCCTAAACGGCAGATTTATGTATACACCAGTTATGTATTTAGGGACATAATTCAAAGGTTTACCAATTAGAAAATTACATCTAATCTTAGTTATTTATATTATCTATACAAAAGGAGGATGTTACGTTTATTTTCAGCATAATTTAAAATACACCTTTTTCCCTTTTAATTCATTGCCCATTCAAATAGATTCCGTTTCTACTTATAAATCCTACAACATAATTATAATAAATACGCATCCTAATAATTTTCAACTCAAATCTATTTGCTTTAGAACGAAAGTTTATGCTATAAATTAAATAAGTTATATCCTGTTTTCGTTATCCGTGTTTCGAGTTTTCCAGTCACCTGTCGGTATGGTATGATAACGGGAGGATTGCATTGAATTCTTGTTATTTAAACGAGTTAATTTGTACTCAATTCTTGCTGTATGAATACAATAATGGCTCATCGTAAATTTTACTTTTTGTTACCTTTTGTGTTGTCTTCAAAATTTCGTGCACACACTGTGTGCTCCACCTGCTGGACTAAAAACATGTGGTTGAACCGCCGCTCCTGTTGGTACGGGAGGACACGCGCATGGCGTGATCCCGAGAACATCTGTTTCGCGCTGTCCTTGGAGACGGCGTGACTAGCCTACATCTTGGACATGCTGGCGTTCCCAACATTAATTTGCATATCCGAAAACTATGGAACTATTTTGCTATTTATTGCCCTGCTAGGAATGCAGTATTATTTCTTTTAAATAACTAAAAAGAAATCACACTACTTATTAATGTGTAAATTGTTTAAAATGATTACCTTTAGGGGAGAGGATGTTTGTCAATAATATTGTATTTATTCTGATAATTCTATGTATTGAATTTGGTATTTCCACTGATACTGTAGGGCTGTCGTTTTTAGAGCTGTAATTGGGTAATTTTCCTTTGCGTAATTCATATTGGGAGGGACCTAAAAACTACAGCTCACCAACTGTAAGAAGCATTTGTTTTTTAGTATTGTGGGTATTGATTTTGTGTCTTGCCTTTGTTGTATGTTACGGTGCTATATCTAACCAGAATGTTATTTAGAATAAGTTTTGGTACTAATAAGTATGTTTAATTTTTTTATTTTTATTTCAGGCTTTCCTTTAATTTTCTTTTCTTGTATTTGTACGACCCGCCCATTCTACCAATTGAGCCCGGTAAGTCTCTCTCCTTGGTTCTTTTTGTTTTTTGACTACGGCGCTGCGCGTATCATAAATTTTGGCGCTCAACGTGAAGCTCAATTATTTTTTATTAATTTTTGGCATCGAGTTTGTTTTAGTTAATTTTTGGCTCCTAAATTGATTTAGGCAACTTTAAAATTTTGTGCGTATATCTGTTTGCAGGAAAAATTAAATGCTGACGTATTTAAATTGATTTAGGTGACGCAGAAAGTTGAAATTCTGTTGCTTTATTTGTTTAAACACATAAGTAACGTTTAGTTAAAAAACTCCATTTTGACCAGGAGAGCAACATAACTAAAATCTCCCGATAATGCTCGTCGTCCAAAAAGTTCTCGTTAGACTAGACTAGACATGATGATGCCCGTTATTTGAGAAAGACCCAAAGCCTTCCTAGATAAGTGGTATTGGTAAAGTAGTTTGAAATTGCAAATAGGTAAATTTTATATTTTGGAATTCTTTCTATTCTCTTGAATTGTTTCTATAAAAACTCACTCCCGTACCGGTGTAGTTAGCCCATGCGCCAATAATTTTAACGAAAATCCCGATCTGCCGAACAATTACAAAATTAATAATTTAACGCTTCGTACACCCGAAACACTTCTAAATCTCTTAGTTGCACAAATAAATTAAACAACACGCCTCTGTGAACTCTATTCTTCTAATCAGTATACAAGTATTCTAGAAGGATCACAATTACATTCTTAATATAACAATATAATTTCTCCTATATCACATAACAAATCCTCAAATATAAATATTTACCTTTAAATAAGGTTTTTGTAATAGTGTACCTACAGTAATCTCTCTAATTAACCCCAATTAATTAACAAAAACGCTATTTCATATAACTTTTATTTGAATTGTGTTTTTCACAAGAAAAATCTAAAAGAAATTATTTTACAATCAACCTAATTATTTATTTTCTCTGAATATTTATTATTCCTTTGGATTTACATGCCATCTTTAATTATCTTTCATCAATACACAAATTAATGTCTACTACCTATAATTACTCTAATTAATGAATGTCTTGACATCTATAAAATTTTTGATTGGTAGATTTCTTTGTTTAAGTCTTTCTGCTTAGAATCTTGCTTATAATTACTACAGTATACTTTGAACTGATAGATTGACACTTAAAAGCTATTACAAATCATTTAAAATCCTTTCTAAATAATACTTCAGCTTAATTAAACAATAAATCATGATTTTATATAATATTGTTGCGAGCTACTATTAGGCAACCCGTCAAACACACACAAGCGCCGTAAGCACTGTGTATTCTCCATGGACCGAGAATATTCTGGCAATTACTGGAGGATGATTCATCCTTTTTAATTCAGGGAATAAATAAGACCGCTTATTAATGTAAGAGTTAGTCTATATCAGAACGTCGAATATAAATTATATCGTGTAAAGTTAAATAGTTGAGTTTCTGGAAGTCCAACGGTAAATATAAATTAGTATTATATGAAAGTGTATATTGTACCGACAGCCCGCTACACTGGTGTCAGGCTCTGTGAGGTATATATAGTGATTAATTTAAAAGACATTTAAGTAGTTTGTATATGCCTGTTACAAGAAGTCAAAGTAAAATGGACGCAGAAACTTTAATGAATTTCCTTAAGGATTTTAAATTTTGTATGGAAGAAAAGTTAAGTGAAAATGCTGCGAAAATAGAAGAAAAGTTTAGTGAAAATGCTGAGAAAATAGAAGAAAAGTGAAAATGCTGCGAAATTGTGAGAAAAGTTGAATGAAAAAACGGCCACGTTAGAGCAAAGATAAATGGAAAGCTCCAGTGCATTGAAAGAAGATTTTATTGAACAGGTAAAAACAGTTGAGCAAAAGTTGGACAGTAAATTGGTAAAAATGGAAGAAAATGTGATGAGGCTGCAAGAACAAATGATTTCACTAACAACGCGGCCACTTGAATTAGCAAACCAAATTGTACATCAGAACATTCCAGAAATAAGAAGCATGGAAGGAGGCGAGTCATTACCGTCAAGATTTAAAGTGAAACCACCCACATTCGATGGCAAAACACCTTGGCCCACATATTTGAAACAATTTGAAGCTGCTGCAATAGCCAACGGTTGGTGCAACAAAGAGAAGACTATCTCTTTAATAGTGACCCTACGGGGAGAAGCTCTTAAGATATTACAAACGATTCCCGATCACCAGCAGAATGATTACGGCCTCTTAACATCTAAGCTTGAAATGAGATATGGAGACGCTCACCTTCAACAGGTTTACCATGCACAAGTTAAGAACCGCTCGTAAAAGACAAATAAAAGCCTGCAAGAATTCGAAGCTGACATTGCCAGATTAGTTAGATTGGCATACCCAACGGCACCAGATAGCTTCCTCGAACAACTGGCTGTTCAAACATTTGTGGATGGCGTTAAAGACTGCGAAATATAGCAAGCGCTAACATTAGCACGGCCAAATATGTTAGATGACGCACTGGCTCATGCGCTTGAATTTGAAACAGCTAAACAGACATCAAACAGGGTGAGTCACAAAGTTCGGTCTGCCTTAGAGGAACTTGGTCAAGGGCAGATTAGCATAGATGAAATAATCAACCGTGTGCTTGAAAAACAAAAGGCGGAAAAGCTAGAAAGACGACAACCGAGGAGACGGCGTCTGCAAGGCTGGAGCTGCGGTGAGGTTGGTCATATACAGAGACACTGTACTCAACCAAAAAAACTACCGGTTGAGCTGCAGGAATATGACTTTGACACAGAACATCGTGTAGGAACTAGCCATCGGAATACAGACGCTCTATCAAAAAGACCTTGTCCGGTAGACTGCAATCATTGCTCCAAGATGGAAGAGAAAATAAGTATCATCCATAGAATGACGGTAACCGATGATACTTGGCAACCCGAAAGAATACGAGTAGACCAAAAGAATGACGCCGAATTGAGACGTATTATTGAGTGGAAAAGTAGAGGACAACGACTAACTTGGGAAGAAATTAGTCTTTCAAGTAGGAGCCTGAAAGCATACTGGGCACAGTGGCACTTCTTGGTGATTGAAAATATAATCTTGAAACGACGCCTGGAATGTGAAGATGGCACTGATAGACTCCAAGTGATAGTGCCGATAAGCAGAGTGCCGGAAGTGTTGCAGCACTTGCACGATGGTATTTCCGGAGGGCACTTTGGCGTGAAAAAAACTCTCGAAAGAGTGAGAGAAAGATTCTATTGGGTGAACTGCAAAGAAGATGTGAAGGAGTGGCGCCGGAAATGTGAGTTGTGTGCCTTTGCAAATGGCCCTGTCACTAAACGGAAATTCCCAATAAGACAGTACAACGTGGGGAATCCTTTTGAGAGGTTGCAATGGATTACTTTACCAAATGGCCGGAGGCATATGCTATACCTAACCAAGAAGCCGAGAAGGTTGCAGGTGTACTAGTGAGTGAGTTGTTTTGTCGCTTTGGAGTTCCGTTGGAATTACACCCGATCAAGGTCGGAACTTCGAATCAGCGTTGTTTCAAAACGTCTGCAAGCATCTTGGAATCAGGAAGACTAGAACCACGCCACTTCATCCTCAATCGGATGGAATGGTTGAAAGAATGAACATGACGTAAGGAAAGTACCTAGCCAAAGTTGTCTCTAAACTTCAACGAGACTGGAATCAATATTTACATTTGTTCCTACTGGCGTACCGATCTTCGGTACATGATAGCACGGGATACTCTCCGGCTTGCCTGATGTTAGGACGTGAATTGCGGCTACCATGTGATCTTCAGTTTGGATTTAAACCTGGAGAAGAGATCACAGGTGAAGATTACGTTAGTAAGCTTCGTGAAAGATCAAATAACATTCACGAAAACGTCCGAAAAAATATCCAGGCAGCAAACGATCGAATGAAATCACAATATGACACGAGAGCACAAGAAGGTGGTTATCAACCTGGAGATTCTGTGTGGTTGTATAATCTACAAAGAAAGCGTGGGTTGTCGCCAAAATTACAAACACAATGGGAAGACCCGTACGAAGTGTTAAAAAAAATTAATGATGTAGTGTACCGGATCAGAAGACCTCCCCGTGGTAAACCAAAGGTGGTACATTTTGACTGTTTAACATCTTATGCTGGCAACAACCAGGGGGACTTAAGTAATGAGAATGGTGCGAAGAGTTATTAATCGTGAGCCAAATGTAGATTTTGAGAGTATCATGGCGGCGTATGGTGGTTCCGCTAAGGCAAGATTTGGCATTGTTGTTGAAAACAGCAAGATCTGTTTAGAGCACCAAAAGAGTATTCCCTGGCACATTGCGTAGCTCAGGACCTGCAAATGTCAAGAGGGATAGCTATTGTTTTCAAGAAAAAGTTTGGATTTGTGGATGAATTAGTACAACAGCAGCCAACTGTAAGAAAATCTTTGGTTCTTCAGGATAAAAATCGTTATGTTTACTATTTGGTCACCAAAAATTCTTCATCGCAGAGACCTAGTTATGGACATCTATGGGAGGCTTTGCTAAATCTTAAGGCTCAGATGATGGAAAATGGAGTAACGAAACTAGCAGTGCCTAAGCTAGGCAGTGGACTGGATCGCTTAGATTGGAGGATAGTCCGAAATATGCTAGAAGTAGTTTTCCAGGGAACTAACGTCCAGGTCCTTGTTTGTTGTTATCAACCGGTTGCCTACCATGACCAAGAAAAGAGTGTTGACTGTTATTTCCAACGACGCGGTGGATGCACCAGAGGAGATAGCTGCCGATATCGTCATGAGTTATCGAATTGGCGTCAAAATGTATTTGCAGTTACGAGATGTAATGGTTTTAAAAAGGGGGCAGTGTTGCGAGCTACTATTAGGCAACCCATCAAACACACAAGCGCCGTAAGCACTGTATATTCTCCATGGACCAAGAACCTTCTAGCAATTATTGGAGAATGAGTCATCTTCTTAATTCAGGGTATATATAAGACCGCTTATTAATGTAAGAGTTACTCTATATCAGAATGTCGAATATAAATTATATCGTGTAAAGTTAAATAGTTGAGCTTTTGGAAGTCCAAAAGTATACATAAATGTTATATTATGTGTCTAATGTACATGCAGCTTGTAAAATACATAAATAGACAAAAGTGTAATAAATAAATTATAGTAGTTGTGTTAGTGTTGTTAATGGACCTATGGTTAAGAAGTTAGTTTAAGAAGATATTAGTGTGATAGTGCTTCATTGTCTTTCTGCTTAGAATCTTGCTTATAATTACTACAATATACTTTGAACTAATACATTGACACTTAATAACTATTACAAATCATTTAAAATTCTTTCTAAACAATGCTTCAGCTTAATTAAACAATAGATCATGATTTTATATAATATCTATAGCCTGAACTAGAAACCCATTCAACTCACTTCCCGTTCCTATGATAAATTTCAATCTTAAAAACTAACCCCTATATATAAACGACTAAGTGCATCCGGCGTTGTTTATGTCTATGTTCTGCAATATTATTCTTTTAAACAGTCGTTCCCCTTCCTTTTGTTATTGTCCATCACTGCTTATTGGATATTTGCAATTGCGGGCGTCGCTAAATGCTAGTCCAGCTTTAGATCCATAACCGACCTTAAAATCTTACGAATTTATTCAATTTTTGAAAAAATTTTCAACTGTTCAATCTATGTTAACAGCGTTAGACATTTTTAGACCAAGGTATGGAAGAGGTCAAGCTCGGTTTTTAATTAATTGTTGAGGACATGGTTTACATAGTAAGCGACGATAATTTTCCTGTTTTTCCAAGATGCTTTGAAATCATACCATACATGAATATGATTTATACCTGTATATGTTCTCATATGTGTTTTCAGATTACCCATTTGAAATGTTTTGAAATTACAAATTATACATGAAAATGGTTTAGCACCGGTACGCGGAAGTAAGTTTATTTTCCAGAATCTTTTTTAACTAAACATTTTTGAATTAGAATCATTTTTAGTTCCATAAATTTTCGTTTTGGTAAAATATTTAATCCTATATAATTATAAAGTAACCGGTATATTTTCGTTCTTCATAAACGAAGTTTCGTGTTCGTAAAACTATCAATGTACGATTAAAGTTTGTTCAAGTTCAAATAAGGTTACTACAGAAAGCGTGCAGTTTGCGATACAGGTCTCGCCTGAGGTTGTTTTTTTTCTATACGCGACACCGATCTGCAACGTCCATAACGATAGAGTTGCTTCTATCTGTCGTAGAAGAAGGATGCCTTTCCCCACTTCTAGGGCAAGCGATTGGAGAATCGCATTACATTTGCGACCTTTTTAATATTAGTTATGTAGAAAAACTAGGGCGATGTTAGTCAATGCGCAGTTAGGAAAAGTTATGAAAAATTATGAGTAGTTAAGCAAAATTAATTTAAATGGAATCTTATAATCTTTACGGCTAATAATGAAATAAATTTTACAATTACAAAACACCTTTAAAATACGTTTCAACTGTAAATGATGGTTTATCGTATAAAAACTCCTATGAAGGCATTTATGTGAAGACGTAACTTGGTGGTGATTTGGATTAGAAGAAAATTCCTACCTCACATCTTTTGAAGTTGGTCTTTGATGTCCTTGGCTAGCCCTGGTCTGAACACCTGTTCTACCCTTCTCGTTAAAATCTGAGCTTGATGCTAAGATGCCTTAATGGGATACGGTTATTATTTGGTCCGTCCATACTTCAAGGTTTACCACATTTTATGACATATGAAGACACATGGTGAGTGTTGAAATAAAAAGCTCCTTTGTTATCCAAGTCCAACGACTTTACTTTTGAAGGTTATTTAAGTATAAAAATGTCATTTTTAAATAAGAGTAATCTAATTCAACGTACTAGATTTGAGGGTTGAATAAATTGTCAGTAGAAATAAATCAAACGTTTAATTTGATTAACTATTGCTTACGTCAATTTTATGTACTTTATAAGAAAAATCAAGTACTAGTGTAAATCGATACCAAATCTGCTCTCTACGATATTGTCGAGTAATATAAATAAAATTTAATAAAGGCCTAAATATTACTTTGGGGAGATTTCGAAATTTAAACATCAAATAAAGATTGTACCGATAATATTTCAGTTATAATAAATGTAAATATTTTTGTATCAACACTTATTATTATTGTGTTAAACGACAAAAGATATTCATGAGTGAGGAATTGACAGCCATAAAATTTTACCTAAAAAGTGTTGAATCTATTAGGAAAATGTCATTCCAAATTTAACAAAAATAGGTGTATAAAATAATCATGTCCGACACAACTGCGGACAAAGGTATATTTTTTATTATTAATGTGTTATCCAGGGACGCATATAGCGACCCCTTTGCTTTAAATATTTAACCTTTTTCCTGTAGGCGCACAAGGCTAGGTGTGCGACAACAGAGCTTTTGTGCTCAGATGCGTTTGTACACTAAGTGGTTTCAACTTTTTCCTATTAGTGCTTTCTCGCTAGAAATAAAAATTAATAAAGTAGTGGCGCCTTCATACTATCCGTTAATATGTATATATATATATATATATATATATATATATATATATATATTACTCATATTTAGACCAGGGTAGAAAATTAATTAATTACATCAAATAATTTTAATCACCGTGTATAAGGAATTTTATTAGATAATATGCTTTATTAAAAAACCGTGGAGAATAAAAATTCATTCGTTTCATTAAAAATAAGGGATTTAAATTATTTACAAGACGCTTTCTATAAAAAGAAGCAGTATTAAAATGCTCAACGTGTAATTTAATTATTCCGAGTAAAGAAACAAATGGAAATTACGTGCAAAATTTATATTAATTGATTCAAGTTAGGGTAACGAGTATTAAACAAAATGTATAGATAATAATTGAATATTTAATTAGGATTCACTAAAAATTAAAGGGTATTATTTTAATTGGAGTTAATTGAACCATTAGTAACATATAATATGTATAAAAGCTTGTAAAAACCCAATAATATTCAAATCTTAGAAGTGTTAGTTAGAAGTAGGACGATTGAACACCTGCGTATTTTTAAAAGTCTCGTTCTGCGTAAATTTTGCAGATAACAAATGGTTACAGAGAATGTTGGAGAAACCGTCGCTTAATATTTACGGGAAATGCTAATAAGGTGGGTTATTTCACAGCCCACGTGGATTGAAAATAACCGATACTAAAGAATATTGATTTGTACCACTCAGAACAGGGTAGATAAAGACAGATAATATGCGCAAGACAGAGACACATATAGTAAAAGGCGTGATTTGAGCAACGTCACTGGGTTGCGATTGGTTGAAAATAAGAAGCAAACATGAGAGGTAAAAATAACATTTCTGTATAAAAATTAATTAGTTATTCTCAGACGCTGCGAGCCGTGTGAAATTTCTGAGATTTAACTGGTGCGAGTGCAAATTTAATATGAACCGCGTGCAGGGCGGTCGAGATGGGAACATAGTATGCGAAATTCTAGAAACTGTCCGTTTTGGGGACAAAAGCGACGTATAGGCTAGCGATTATATATACCCGTGTTAATATGAGTTTGGCTCTCTTAGTTTTTCGATTTTGATTGAATAATTTAAACAGTTTGCTAGTATATTTTGGTGATTATTTAATACTTTAAAACAGTTTGCTCTTTACGTACTACGATGAAAGTAATTTAGTGCACTTAGAAAAGAAGATGCAAGGTAATAAAGTCTAGTATCACTGTACCAATTATTCAAATTTGCAACGACAAATGAATACACAAAAGTAGGCAGTTTTGGCGTATAGCGTGAAAGAAATCCACAAAACAAGATACAGATATACACAGATGAGTTCCGGAAAAGCACTGAAACAACTTTAGTTGAATGGTGGTGTAGAAAATTTTAAAGACGACCAGTAATCCGAGGACCTAAACATAACCCAGTTGGAATGGTGTGATTAACAGAGGACGATGTACATTGGAGCCACGAGTGCATTAACCTTCAGGTAACTTATGCTTTGTTGTTCGATTTTTGATGTTTTGGTGTGTGTTGAATAACTTTATAATTTGTTTACTTAAAATGGACAGTAGTGAATTTGTACTAACAACAAATTTTTAATTTTAAGGTGAAATTTTCTTGTTTAAGTAGAAAGGGGTATTTAGTATTTATGTTCTGGATTATGATGAAAATTTGGGTATGTCTTTGAGCTCAATTAGACGAACCTGGTTAATTAACGTAAAGGGGTGGGAAATGCTCCCTTTGTACTCAGACTCAGGTCTGCATATATTGTTATATTAATTAGTAGGTATCCTACAAGGACTTTAATTCTGGATGCACATTAAAATGATAATAAATTTAATCTTGGAGTTTTCTGATACTGATATTTATGCT
Source organism: Platerodrilus igneus (assembly GCA_036346225.1). Lineage (NCBI taxonomy): Eukaryota > Metazoa > Arthropoda > Insecta > Coleoptera > Lycidae > Platerodrilus > Platerodrilus igneus. The sequence goes on along the minus strand of JARFIW010001117.1, from coordinate 3,179,386 downwards.
GAAATTTAATTTTGAAATTTTAATGTATTATGAATATTGATGTAAATAGAGTTAACGTTGATGTTTGTGGTAGGAATGTATTTGTTTCTTTTTGAATGAGGATGAAAGTTTTAACTAGGTGTGCAGCCGAGGCGGAAAAGAGTAAAGAGGCAATTAACAAAAGAAAATCAACGGACCAGTTAAGTTAATAGCTTTTTGTACATTTCACAGCATTCTTGACGCCCAATCTGTGGGACTCGATTTGAAAACCTTAGTTTAAGATTAATGGAGAGGCTTTTTGTAGGATTCACAGCAATATGTATATACCACCCACCCCACCCCCAACCGGATACTCTCTTGAAACAACCGCGAAAGTTAGAGTTCCAAGTTAGTCCGGAAGATTCCAAAGGCCGTTATTTCAAACGGATTAAACTACAGGTCTTTTGTGGCCTTTGTGAATGTAGAGGGTAGTTGTATCTCTTTTGGAAACCACCCCGGGCTCAGTGTTTCGACTTGTAATTTTTAGTCCATCTTAATTCAAAATTACCATAATTACAATCGAACAGCTATGGCCCTCAAAAAAAATGTTATAATGTGTTCACGGATGTTTTTTTTTCAAGTTATCCATTTCAGATGTTTTGAAATTACAAACCATACAAAGGGTTTATCGCCGAACTATGTTTTTATATGTCGTTTAGATCTCCCTTTTGAGATGTTTTGAAACCACAAATCGTACATGAACATGGTTTATCACAGGCATGTGCTCTAATATGTATTGTTAGATTTCCCTTGTGAGATGTTCTGAAATCACAAACTATGCATAAATATGCTTAATCACCGGTGTGTGTTCTCATATGTTCCGAAATCACAAACCATACATTAAAATGCTTTTTTACCGGTTTGTGTTCTCATATGCTTTTTTAAACTTGCCCATTTCAAATGTTTTGAAATTACAAACCATACATTAAAATTGTTTATCACCGGTACCTATGTCTTCACATATGTTTTCATAGAGTCCTTATTTGAGATACTCTGAAATCACAAACTATACATGAAAATGGTTTGTCAGCGATATGAGTTTCAATATGCTTTGTTAGATCACCCATTCCAGATGGTTAGTAATTACACACAATACATAAATAAGGTTTATCACCGACGCGTGTTCTCATATGTATTTTTAAACTACCAATTTGCGATGTTTTGAACTTACAAACCATACAAATATTGTTTATCGCCTGTATGTGTTCTCGTATGTTTACTTAGATCTCCCTTTCGAGATGTTTTAAAACGACAAATCATACACGAACATGGTTTACAACGGGTATGTGTTTTCATATGTACTGTGAGATGTTCTGAAATCACAAACTTTACATGAATAGGGTTTATCACCGATTTGTGTTCTCACATGTTTTTAGATTACCCGTTTGAAAGTCTTTAAAATTAAAAACATACATAAAAATCATTTATCGCCAGTATGTGTTCTCATATGTCTATTTAGATCTCCTTTTCGAGATGTTTTGAAATCACAAACCGTACACAGGCTTGCCAATGTAAAGATAATATGAAAAACATACATATTTTATCTAGGCAGCTGTATCTGTATCATTTCCAAAATATTCATTTTTTATCATTAGGTTCAGTACCCAAAATATTCACGTTATTAAAGTCAAATGTATGCAACTTGTCTAGCACATGATTTGCGAGGGCTGTGCATTTTTTGTGTGATCTTATTGAGTATCGGTGTTCATATATTCTACAATGGATGTATTGTTTAGTATTGCCGATATATAAACCATCGCAGTCTTTACAATTAATTCTGTATATACAAAGTTAATTCTAAATTCTACCTCTGCTGAACGGTTTGTAATTTTTTTCTAATGTCTTGGTGTGGCAGTTAACCGATTTCGGTGATGAACAAAACCAAACACTCGATATTTGCAAAGATTGAAATTCATATTTTGAAAATTGATTAATTCGTTGCTTGCGTCCCATTTCCATTTGCTGGATATCGAATAGTTCTTAACTTCTGTTTATTATATATATTTCCGGCTAAACCAATTTTGCAAGCATAGTGTAACATTGATCTATTTGTTGCATTACTTAACTGGACCGCTGCAATTTTAGCGAATATGAAGATGGGGACAAATTCAGACGCGTCATCTCTTATAGACTTTGAAAATGTACTGAAGCTACAGGTATATAGAGCATGTCTTACAACTGTGTTACGTTGTACATTAAGAACGTGAATATTGTGACCATATAAAACAACTGTCTTTGACTTCCTTTTTTATGTAGCCACTTTTCAGTCTAATAAGGCAAATAAATACGCTTTAAAACTGGCTTTCTTTGACATCACTATTCCACGACAGATATTAATTTGGCTGCATTGGCGATGTGAGTTTACACGTTCTAAGATAGTGATAGATGTCGCGATGATGCTTCTCACGAAATGGACAAAACGTCGCATAGTAGTTTTTACTATGATGTAGTAAAACCCCGAATACGTTTTTAATCATACTTCACATGTTTTCATTATATACAAATTTTTTTTACATAGTAGAAATAAAAAAAAAACAAATATTCGAGAACAGAGTTGTAGTCTGTATTTTGTTACGCCTACATCGTTTCGCGTTCAATTGGGATAGAAGGTGTTCATAACTGTTATACCATGTACAAGATAAATGTAATAAACTTTGAAAGTTGAATAAGACAACTATTGTCAAATTTGTCACTAATCAGAAAACGGTTCAAAGAAATACGTTTTACAAACAATGATTTTCAAATAATGTGGGCAGGTTTGAACCAGGGTATAGTCACTTTTATGTATAGCATTGTTATTATGATTCTAATGGTAATACAATCCGTTCAGAAAAACGAATTTCAAATTTTTAGTAAGACTTGTTGGTTTAAACTTATACCTTAGATAATTTAAACTTTTTCTTAATTATATGTTTAATTGTATTGATTTTGATGTTTTTGTAGCTTCATCAGGGGTGGTGGATATGTTCCTTGTTGCGTGCGTACTTGTGTTAACAGAACTTTCCAAGCTCCAAACAACAGATTTTTACGTTGTTCTAATGTAAAAATGTTTACTACAGCAGTGTTCCATGGGTAGTTATTTTACATGATTTAATATGAAATAAGTGATTTCTATTATTTCCATTATAGCCGAATAATTTAAATAACAATTGCCTATCACGATGTTTAAAAAGTTAGATTTATATGTGTATTTTAAAATTGTTTGTTCTGTTTGTGAATAAATAAACTTTTTCAAAACACCTTTGTAGCTATACTATCAACCTACAATAAACAACTATAGATAATCATGTTTCATCACTAATTTTAAGTATGTATACATTACAGAGGTAAACTGTACTAAGCCATATGTATTGAATTTTGAAGTAGCTTAAAATGAGGAAAGGAAATCCTAGTAATTGCTTGTATTTTTATATCGTTCTATCCATGTTTAAAAAATTACTCTAAACTTTTTAAGCATAAATACCACTATATAAAAATACAAGCAATAATAACGATTTCCTTTCTTTAGTTTCAGCTTCTACAAAATTCAATATTACAGAATCCATGCCATTTCCTAGTAAGGTTTTTAACCAGTTTGTTAGCATGGATGTAAACCTTAGTCAAGATACATGGAGTGGTAATGCAATCCAACAGATGACGCATCAATAAATAAACAAACTTTAGCATGGAGGTGGATTATCTATCAATAGTAATACGTAATACGTTTTGTGCACTAAAATAGGGCATTTATCGTTATTAATAAATAACGCAATAACGTTATTTATTAATGTTCCTAGCAGTTTATCTGGGGGACAACATAAAATTAAGCTTTGCTATGCTAAATCATATTTTAAATTTACAAACAATACATAAATATGGTCATTCGCCAGTCTGTACACTCATGTGTACTTTTTAGCTTGTTCTTACTAGATGTTTGGAAATCACATACCATACATATATAAGCTTTATCACCAGTATGCGTTCTGATACGTTTTGTTAAATTGCCCTGTCCGTTTGAAATGCTTTGTAATTAAAGACCATACATGATAGTTTATCACCGATATGTGTTCTCATAAGTATCGATTGATTACCAATTTGAGATGTTTTAAAATTACAAACCGTACATGAGAACATTTTATCACCAGTATGTGTCCTCATATGCATTGTTTGAGATGTTATGAAATCGCAAACTATAAATAACAACGGTTTACTGCCGGTATGTTTACTCAAACCTACTTTTAGATTGTGTTTATGAGAAGTTTTGCAATCACAAACTATATATGATTATGGTTTATCATCGGTATGTGTTCTGATATGTTTTGTTAGATTACTCATATTAGATGTTTTAAAATCACAAACCATACATATAAATAGTTTATCGCCAGTATGTACATTCATATGTATTTTTAGATGGTCCTTACGAGTTGTTTTGTAAGAACAAACACTACATAAATATGCTTTGTCACTGGTATGTGTTCTCATATGTTTTGTTAGATTGCCCATTTCAGCCGTTTTGTAATTACAAACCGTACATAAAAAAGGTTTATCACCGGTATGTGTTCTCATGTGTTTTGTTAGACTGCCTATTTGAGATGCCTTGTAATTACAAATCATACATAAAAACGGTTTATCACCGGTATGTATTCTCATATGTATCTTTAGACTAACCATACGAGATGTTGTGAAATCACAACTCATGCATGAAAATGGTTTATCACTGGTGTGTGTTTTCATATGTATTTTTAGATTTCCCATATGTGATGATTTGTAATTACAAACCATGCACGAAAATGGTTTATCACCGGTATGTGTTTTCATATGCATTTTTAGGTTTCCCACTTGAGATGCTTTGTACTTACAAACCATACATGAATATGGTTTATCACCGGTATGGGTTCTCATATGTATTTTTAAATTATCCATTCGAGATGTTTTGAAATGACAAATCATGCATGAAAACGGTTTATCACAAGTATGTGTTTTCATGTGCATTTTTAGATTTCCCATTTGAGATGTTTTAAAATTACAAACCATACATGAAAATGGTTTATCACCAGTATGCTTTCGTATATGCTGGACCAGTCTACCTTTGATTAGGGTTTTATAGTTACATGTATTGCAGCAACGTATCCTAGTTTTTAAATGTTTGTGTCCTGTATTATTTTGGTATTGTTTCGAATTGCATTTAGGTATACTCCTTGTATTTTCATTGGTATTTTCCATTGTATAGGCACCTTTTAATGTAAGTTTATTGTAGATCTCAAGAGTACTAATAACTTCATAGGTATAGGGCAGTTGTACACAATGGTACGAAGTCGAATACTATGAGTGATTTCCCTCCTAAGGTTACTATGATCAAAGTATCAAGTCCCTCTTTAACATCTAGATCTTCTTTTTATCGCTTATGATGGAAATGCATTTATCTTTATATTAGTCAATTTTTTGTTGTTAACCGTTATACACAAGAAATCTCAATTCTCTAGGTCTCGAATAGATTTCGCATTTAATTATTAAACCTCGTTTATATCTGTTTACTACTTGTTCTGTAATAGAATAATTCGTACTACCTATTTATATTTATTGGTTCATATAAACACAATTCCATGAAGAAAAAAGTGCAAATCGCCACGCGCATTAATGTATAAAGTTTTGATTGACAGCTTGATGACATGCGCAAGACCGTAGTGTCTAAGATAACATGTACTGGAATTTTAAAACTTTCCTTCTTCTAACGATACTGCTTAATGTATTAGAATCTAAATAAACTTGTTTATAACACATCTTAAGTTATGGATTAATATCCTATAAACGTATACTAACTTGGCTTAGCTAGTAACTATAGCTTTACTATCATCTTGATAATGACATTATACTTTCAAAATCTGTCATTTTCAAAGTAACTGTTAAAGAAATTGTAAAAATAATAATTGGTCAAGGGATATTTTTGTATACATTTAAATACCTCTATATTTTAATATAACTTTCAATAGTACATCTTTTGTTGAGTTTAGCTTCAGATTAAGATGCATATTGCATCAAAGTATTATAATGTTATCAAGAGAACTTTACTGGTATTACAATAACAAGAAGTGCTTTCTATTGCCGAGACTAAATAAAGTTGGTTATAAATCATCGACATTTGGAACATGTAAAGAGGATTTACAATAATTTTATCTTGCTTTATTTAAATACTATGAAATGGGACGTAATCATTCGCATACATCTTTCGTATAAGTTACAGGAGGAAATGAAATTTGTTGTTCGTGAAAGACGTAAAATTGGTAATTGTTTTGTCTAAGTAATCTCTGCCGTTATTATCGAGCTTCTCACCAAAAGCAAATAATAATTAATGACCAATCACATCTTACACTTACCGTATCGTCTCTTGATGGGTAAAAGGGCCTAACCCACATTTTGAACGAATTCGAGTTAAATGCACTTCCGAGACGGTGTTTCGCCAAAGTATGTCCTAGGAAAAAGGTCTAACTGTATTGCTATTGTATTTCTAGATGCAGCTTACTATATAACAGCCTAACTCACATCGTTACTGATTTTATTACAAGCAGAAGGGCACAAATCACTTATTTACACTTTGTTATAGTATTCATTTAGTATTATAGTTGATGAAGCTAGTGTCTATGGAATCGGTTGTAGTTCGTTATAATGCCGAATCGGAGTTAGTGTATATTCTTTGCCGATGAGAGAAATACATTTGATTTTAACTGTAATTTTTCTGCGCTGCGTTGGCAGTTTCTTTTACTAACCACGAAAATGTTGTCGCGAGGTAAAATAATGGACGAAGCTGTTTTAGAAAGAAATAAAACCATCAAAAGCAGCGAAACTGAAGTTTACGAACCTAAGAAGAAATTACGGATTGAAAACGAATTAAGTAGTTATGACTTCGAATGACTCAGAATGTGATCCCGATTTTAATTATCAGGTAGAATAACTATAGTCTGTATTGCTTTTTGCTTTGCTATTAACTCAGCTTTGGCGTCTTTCTGTCTATGATTCATGACGTTATTTGTGATGTGTGATTTTCTCTCAGATTACATTAAGAATGCCCTTGTTTTGCTGTAGAGATGTCAATTTTGTTGTTAGTCAAATTTTTAAAGGTTGCGCGTTGTTACAATATTTTTTACGCTATGAATGTGTTACTCATTTGGAAGGGATTTATTTTAATTTTAATTACAGAAAAGTTTCGGGTGGTCCTAGCAGTTATCTTAGCAGTAGTAGTGATGAGGAGGTAAATGAAATGGCACATTCTGAAAAAGAAGGAAAAGGAAACCAAGCAGTAGCCATATCGCAAGGTTGGTTAATGTAATTTTGAGATTTACCTTAACTTTTTTTCTCATGCAGGTATTCATCCTGATGAGGCCTTATTTGAACAAAGACTGAATTACGTAGAAAGCAATGACCAAAAAATCGGCTACTCGGGTATAGTGCCACTAGGGGAAGGTGTTTGATTGTCACAGAAAAAAAAGCAAAAGACTGGTAAATTGAGAGACAGAAGTAAATTGTTGTGAGCAGAAGGGAAAGGTTACAAAATGGGAAATGGAAAAGTCAAAGAACCAAGAGAAATTAAAGCTGTTACCTGTAAAAAACCGTTTAACCATGTAGTCCCTAAAATGAAAAGTGACAAAATACATGTAGTTACTAATAAAAACTAAACACATACTGACTAATTAACCCTATTTTCTGTAATACATTCAGTAAAGTATAGAAGTATACGAAACTATTTAATCAATGGATGAACATAAAACATGACAACGTTGCAGTGACTCACGTTCGATACTTCGCTCAAAATTGTAATAGATATCGTAATTTACGAGGTGGCAGCACTTGATAAACAAATATTTAGACTGAAAGGGACGTCAACATAGCTCCCTCCGCTACCCGTAGCTATGTTCGGTTCTAAGATAATGTAGTCGCCGACATGCATTACCGTTGTTTATCTATGTATGTATTACTTAATCAATGCTACTACCTATAATAAATCTAATTAGTAAATGTTCTGACATCTATAAAATTTCTGATTGGTAGAATTGTTTTTCAGAATAGAAATCAATGGAGGTACGCATCCAACCAATCCCAAGATGGATAAACTAGTGTGAATTGTTCGCCATCTGCTTTATTGTTGATGCTGTTTGCATGGCGCTGTATCTGTATTATTTCCAAAATATTCATTTTTTATGATTAGGTTCAGTACCCAAAATATTCACGTTATTAAAGTCAAACGTATGCAACTTGTCTAGCACATGATTTGTGAGGGCTGTGCATTTCTTGTGTGATCTTATTGAGTATCGGTGTTCATATATTCTACAATGGATGTATTGTTTAGTATTGCCGATATATGAACCATCGCAGTCTTTACAATTAATTCTGTATATACAAAGTTAATTGTAAATTCTACCCCTGCTGAACGGTTTGTAATTTTTTTCTAATGTCTTGGTGTGGCAGTTAACCGATTTCGGTGATGAACAAAACCAAACACTCGATATTTGCAAAGATTGAAATTCATATTTTGAAAATTGATTAATTCGTCGCTTGCGCCCCATTTCCCTCTGCTGGAGATCGAAAAGTTCTTAACTTTTGTTTATTGTATATATTTCCGGCTAAACCAATTTTGCAAGCATAGTGTAACATTGATTTATTTGTTGCATTACTTAACTGGACCGTTGCAATTTTAGCGAATATAAAGATGGGGACAAATTCAGGCGCGTCATCTCTTATAGACTTTGAAAATGTACTGAAGCTACAGGTATATTGAGCATGTCTTACAACTATGTTACGTTGTACATTAAGAACGTGACCATATAAAACAACTGTCTTTGACTTACTTTCTTATTTAGCCACTTTTCAGTCTAATAAGGCAAATGAATACGCTTTAAAACTGGCTTTCTTTGACATCACTACTCTGCAACAGATATCAATTTGGCTGCATTGGCGATGTGAGTTTGCACGTTCTAAGATAGTGATAAATGTCGAGATGATGCTCCTCACGAAATGGACAAAACGTCGCATAGTAGTTTTTACTATGATGTAGTAAAACCCCGAATACGTTTTTAATCATACCTCACATATTTTCATTATTTGCAAATTTTTTTTACATAGTAGAAATAAAAAAAAAACAAATATTCGAGAACAGAGTTGTAGTCTGTATTTTGTTACGCCTACATCGTTTCGCGTTCAATTGAGATAGAATGTAGAACATAATCGGTACATCAATTAACCTGAACAAGAAGCGCCACTAAAAAATGTACTTTTGCAGAAAATACAATATATTTAACCAACAGAAATCCTAGCAAGACTAGACCACCTACCTGAAGGGTCCAATCTTTTTTTAAACCATCTGCAAGCTCTAACAGCTAGCTGTTACGGTGATTATTGTCTACTTCAACCAAATGAAGGCGAATAAACTTATTAACTATAGTCAATTCGATTAAACTTTAGAATGACGTCACAACTGGATGAAGTGCTACATTGCCAATGTTAGTTTAAATTCTACTGTATTTAAAAAAAGATATACGATTATTTTCATTGGCAAGAGGTATTGGTGGCAACACCATACATAACTGCCAACCTTCAATATGTTAAACGACAGTATCCTTCAAGCGCAATTCTAGGTAATTATTTGCATAAAATTGCCAACAATTTTTTACTACACTTAACGTCATCCTAAAGGCAGTAATTCTTTTCTTAACCATTCCCCCGAGTCTATACTTTCCAACGAGTCCTCGGTTAGGTTACTGTTAGAAATAGATATTATTATTAAAAAACACAAATCACTTAACACGCCTATCAGAACAGTCTGTAATAGTTTTAGGAACAAAAAAAAAACAAAACTGTTTTGATATGCGTGTTAAGTGATGTGTTTTTTTAATAATAATATCCAATTCTAGCAGTAACCTAACCTCAAAAAGCCTATCGCGGGACTCGTTCGGACGTAAAGACTCGGGAGGATGGCTAAGAAAAAAAAGTTTAGCATCCTAAAGTTAAAACGATGGAAATATACTACTAAAATTTGCAATAACAAATATTTTGTTTGTAACTAAATCAAGGGTAGTTCACATGCAAACAATTATTTTCTTTGCTTGCTCTAAAAATAAAGAAATCAACCCACGTACAAGTAACAACAAACACAGATCTTTAATAACTAAAAACTTTAATAACACTAACACTAACGGCGTTCAGCAAGCTAATTCTCGGAGAGTTGAAATTAAATTCCAATAGTCAGGTCCACTCAACCACCCCAATACCTAATTTACAGTGCTAGTTTTATGAATATGGTTAATCTCCGATATGTGTTCTCATATGTTTTGTTAGACTACAAATTTCGGATGCTTTGTAATTTCAAACGATACATGAACATGGTTTATCAGCAGTATGTGTTCTCATATGTCTTTTTAGATTTCCCATTTGAGATGTTTTGAAATCACAAACCATACACAAAATGGTTTATCGCGAGTATGTACACTCATGTGTACCTTTAAATTGTTCTTACTCGATGTTTTGAAATCGCAAACCAACATAATATGGTTTATCACGGATATGTGTTTTCGTGTGTTTTTTTAGACTTCCTACCCATTTCAGATACTTTGTAGTTACAAATGGTTTATTACCGATATGTGTTCTCATATGTATCTTTAGACTACTCTTATGACATGCTTTGAAATCACCAACCAAACATCAAAATGGTTTATCACTGGTATGAATTCTCATATGCGTTTCTAAGTTGCCTATTTCAGAAGTTTTGAAATTACAAACCATACATGTATATGGTTTACGACCGATATGTGTACTCATATGTTTTGTTAGATTACCCTTTTGAGATGATTTGTAATTACAAACTGTACACGAAAATGGTTTATCACCGGTATGTGCTCTCATATGTATTTTTATACTACTCATTTGCGATGCTTTATAATTACAAACCGTACATGAATATGGTTTATCACCAGTATGTGTTCTCATATGTATTTTTAGATATCCCATATAAGAAGTTTTAAAATCGCAAACCATACATAAAAAAGGTTTATCGCGAATATGTACTCTCATATGTACTTTTATGTCATTTTTATATGATGTTTTAAAATCACAAACCATACATACATATGGTTTTTCACCGATATGTATTCTCATATGTATTGTTAAACTACTCGCTTCAGATGTTTTGTAATTACAAACCATACATGCATATGGTTTATCACCGGTATGCGTTCTCAAATGTTTTCTTAGACTACCCATTTCAGATGCTTTGTAATTACAAACCATACATAAAAATGGTTTATCCCCAGTATGTGTTCGCACGTGTATTCTTAGACTACTTTTATGAGATGTTTTGAAATCACAAACCATGCATAGAAATGCTTTGTACCCGGTATGTGCTTTTATATACGTTTTCAAGTTGCCAATTTCAGATGTTTTGAAATTACGAACCATACATGCATATGGTTCATCAATGGTGTGTTTTGTCAGATGTTTTGTTAGGCTACGCTTTTGAGATGCTTTGTAATTACAAACCATGCATAAAAATGGTTTATCAACAGTATGTGTCCACATTTGTTTTCTTAGATTACCTATTTGAGAGACTTTAAAATTACAAATTGCATATGAAAATGGTTAATCACCGGTATGGGTCCTCACATGTATTTTTAGACTACCCTTATGTGGTGTTTTGAAATCACAAACCATACATGAAAAGAGTTTATCAGCGTTATGAGTTCTCATATGCATTTTCAAGTTGCTCATTTAAGAAGTTTTGAAATTACAAATCATGCATGAAGGTGGTTTATCACCAGTATGCATTCCCAAATGCTGAATCAGTCTACGTTTAATTAACGTCTTGTAGTTACATGTACTGCAACATCGTAGCCTAGTTTTTAAATTTACATGTCCTGTATCATTTTGGTGCTGTTTGGAATTGCATTTAGGTATCCTTGTTGTACTTTCACTGGCATTGTTCTTTTTATGAGCACTTTTTAATGTATATTTACTCTAGGCCTGAGAAGTATTAGCAACTTCATATATGCTAGTTGTAGACACAAAGGGTATGACGTTGAATTGTAAGAGTAGTACCTCACCCCCCGGTTAATTTGACGAAAGTAACAGGTTCCTCTTTTATAAGTAGATCTTCATTTGATTTCTCGTATGATGAAGATTTAATTATTTTTGTGATTAACCGCAATACAAAAGTATATTCTAACTCTCGAGGTCTCGAATAGATACCGTACTCAATTCTTTAACCTCGGTCATTCTTGTTTACTACTTGTTCTGTAATTCGTACTCTTAGACCATATAAATCAAATAGACACGCCGCGCACTATTCTTTACATGAGCTTTGCTTGATGCAAACACCTCCGGTGCGTGTGACGTCAGTTGTAGACAAAAAGCACAGCAACAGCGTGCCGCTCAAAGCATTTTAAACTGTCTGCGAGTGTAGTTGTGTTTGAAAACTAAAGAGTTGTAAAAATTGTGCATTCTTGCTGTGCATATAACTACACAACGCGGTTCGTGAAAGGATCAGATATATCATTTCATGGGCAAGTATACATGTTCATGTTATAGATATATAGTTATAGGCAAATCACTTTAAGAAGAACCCAACGTCATCATGCGCACAAAGCAAAAATTGGTTAGGAACAGTTCATTATATGTAATTAGGGATGGCAGTATTCAGGTTTTAGTGGCGTAGAGTTTTATGATCAACCAATCGGAAATTACCTTGTAAAAGTTTTAGATTTCATTACTATTTATTTTTACTTGATACACAGACGGACAGTTTTAAACCGCCATCTAACTAATATAAAATATCTTGTATATAACAATTAACATTAATGAAACAATAAGTTACTCAACAGATGTGTTTGCAGAACACTAGAATGAGATAGAAACCACTTAAGTAGGCCATGGTATTCAATCATTTGCTTTATCGGATTTTACAAAATAACCTTGCTATAGCAGTATTTTTTAGGGATATTGATGCACACAACTCATATGGCGATATTATATTAAAAATTTTAAATTATAATTTAATTGGTTGTTTATTTTTTTACTATTTAACGCCATATCTTCCGTTTAAACTGTAATAACTCAACTACGTCACTGTTATTACATTTCTGCGCAATCTGGCAGATGACGTTGGGTTCTTCTTAAAGCGATTTGCCTATACTTAATAAATTTATATATTATTTTCATATAAAAATTATGCAATTTTACTCCTATTTAATCAACGTTTTATATCTGTAACTATTTGTCAAGCATAACTTCATTTAATTTAAACGCTTTTAATATTAGAAAATATTACAATAAAAGTTTAACTCTTAAGATTCCTTCGAGATAAAACAATGAAGAAAAAATGGATACATGCATGCGGAGAAAAAATTTAAACCATCAAAGGATACAAGAATCTGTTCACAGCATTTTTAATACGAGTGGGTGGTCCTTTAAAAAATCACTACGAGCAGATGCTGTTCCAAACATATTCGACTTTTCAGCAAATGTAGTAAAGTATAATACACCCGGTCGCAAATCTCCAGTTAATGGGCAGAGTAATTTGGAAACATCTATTGTAGTAATGAGCTTTTTAATGTACCAGATGAATCATCACCATTCAGCGTCAATACTACACATGTTGCAATTAAAGAGAAGGCTTCATAAAAAAGTGTCCGACCTTACAGCTTTGGTGAAACATTTGGTAAATAAAAAACATATTGATCAAGAATCGTCTCTGAGGCTTACGGTGAGAACTTTTAAATTTATTAGTCTTATTAATTTTCTAGTTTTATTCTTTCTTAAAATACTTTTTTTAGAATACCATACCTGCTTTTACCAAACTAATATTAAAGCAATACTTGAACAAAATAGTACAAGAGCATATCCCGCTGAGTTGAAAAGCTTTGCACTTACGTTAAATTTTTATTCCCCAAAGGCTTACTCGTATGTTAGAAACACTTTTCCTAAAATTCTTCCTCATCCGCGTACTTTGCAAAAGTGGTATCGAACTGTTGAATGTAAACCAGGGTTTCAAGTGGAGGCGGTAAAAATTTTGAAGCAGAAGGTGTTGGTAATGCAGAAAAAAGGAAAAGACTGTATTTGCTCTTTAATGGTTGACGAAATGGCTGTGCATAAAAAGGGTGAATGGGGCGGTAAAACGTTTGTCGGGTACGATATATAGTGGTTGCTTATATATGTAGTTTAGCTTTTGTGCCTTACACAGTTTTCAATTTTATAGCATTGTTAATGTTTTTTCATTTCTTGTAGATATGTCAACATGGGAAGTTCTGATGAACAACACGAAATGGTGCCGTTAGCTTTACAGGCGATTGTATTCATGGTGAACAGTGTGAACGATTCATGTAAGCTACCTGTTGGTTATTTCTTCATAGACTCATTATCACGCGCGCAAAAATCTAATTTGCTAACCTTGTGCCTACAAATACTGCACGAGACAGGAGTGAAAATAATAAGTCTCACATTTGACGGCGTTTCAAGTAACATTGCAATGGTGAACATTCTTGGTGCAGAATTGACAGCAACCTCAGATAAGTTTTACATTCCACATCCAATCACCAAGGATTCAATTTATACACTTCTTGATCCTCCCCATATGCTGAAATTAGTGAGGAACTGTTTTGGCAGCAGCAAGGTTATAATTGACAACGAGAATCGAGAAATAAAATGGCAGCTGATTGGAAGGATTGTCGAGATACAAGAAAACGAAAGAATACATTTGACAACTAAAATAAATCGACAGCACTTAAATTGGTTCAAAGAGAAAATGAAAGTGAGATTAGCTGCACAAACTCTGTCGCTCAGTGTAGCAAAGGCAATTCGTTACCTCAGAGAAACCAGCTACTCCAAAAATTTTATTGATAGTGAAGCCATTGAAAGGTTTGTGACAGTTATTAATGGCGCATTTGATATTTTAAATAGTCGAAACGTGCTTGCCAAATACCACAAGCAAAGCTTGCAGAAAGGAAATGTAGCACTCATTTCCAAGAGAATTAATGAGTGTACAGACTATATTGCTTCTCTCAAAAGTGCTAAAACCGGTCTTGCACTACATTTAGGAAGGAGAAAACCCGGTTTTATAGGTCTTCTTGTAGGCTTAAAAACCCTTCTGGCCATATGGAAAAAATACGGCAATAAAGGCCTAACCTATATAAGGGCGTACAAATTATCACAGGACCATTTGGAGGTATTTTTAGCGCAATTAGAAGCCGAGGTGGATTCAATAACAACCCTAGTGTAACACAGTTTCAAACTGCATACAAGGGACTGCTTATGCATATATGCATAAAGGGTTCAAAATATGCTAATTGCATAGAACTCCCACAATAATTTTGAATAAAAGTACTGCAGTTCCAAACTCTGTACATCATCAGTTTGAAGAGGATGCATTGGATATTTTCGATGAACACAACTACTGCAAAATACCCATTACCTATTCTGAGAAATTATCTCAATATGTAGAGGATATATCCCAATATATTGCGGTTTTGTTGTGAAGCAAGTGGGGAGAAAATTAACATGCAGCATTTGTAAGACCATGCTTGTTGAAGAAGAACCAAGGTCAACATTCATAAAAATAAAAAATTATACAAGTAAACACGCACTGAAACAGCCGACGAAGGATGTAGAACATATATGCAAAATTGCTGAGAAGGAGATAAGAATTCTACAAGCAACAAACAAATTGCAACAAAAAGATCTTCTGTCCAAAGTTGTACTGAACATATTGAAGAATGTACGAAGGCAAGTGTTTGCAAAATACCATGATCATATGTTTGATTCTAATGTGGAGGGCAATCACTTAATTACATTAAGTAAAATGATAGCAATGCAGTATTGCAACATAAGACTGCACTGTATAACTACTTGCCACAATAATTATAATAGAATCAGAAGCAAATTAACTAAAACGGTGTTATTTTGTAATCAGTAGTATTATGCTTGTATTTAGTTTTGTGTTATACTGCATTTGTTTGTAAATTTTTTTGCGTTAAAAATATCAAATATCAATATAGCATGTGTTTTTTATCAATACGCCCTTTTTGTGGTGTCACTACTGTTAACTGACTTAACAATATTAATAAAAATTAGTTAATATTTAGATTATTGTGTTGTAAGTATATAATTCTAACGTTTCTAAATGTCAAATCAATTATTTAAAAATAGTTCATGTCTCAGCATCACTAAAAATCTAATAGCAATGCTGCGTGCAATGGGAGCTTCCACTTTTTGTCTCCAACTGACGTCACTCGTCCGCTAATGATGTTCGCATCATTAACCGGCCGCGCAGCGTGTCTATTTGATTTATATGGTCTAAGGTCGTACTATCTAGTTTAATTTTTGGTTAATAATTACTTAATTCCTTAAATAAAACCATGCATTATTAATCTACATAGTTTTAATGACAGCTTGAGACCATGCGCAACAACGTAGTGTCTAAGAAAACATAATGGAATTATAACACTTCCCTACTTCCAACGGTACTGCTTAAAGTATAGTAGACACCAAATAAACTTGTTTATTACACATCTTTAGAATGTTATGGATTAGTATCATATAAAAGTATGCCGTACTTGATGTAGTGATTTCAGATTCATTGACATTTGGCAATGCATATTTTTTCTAAAATTTGTTACTTTCAGGCTGCTGTTAAACAAATAATAAAAATGAATAAATAATCAAAAGACATTTTTGTATATATTTATATACATTTTAATATAACCTTTAGCAGTACATCTTTGCTTGACATTATGGCAGTCGTCGTGTATTGGTAATCTCAGCCGTTATTATTGAACTGCGACAGAAAGCGGATAATAATTAATGACCAATTACAACACAAAATCCTATTAGTGTTAATTAGACCAACTAGTGGCGGATTTACCAGCAGGCTGAGTAGGCTGGAGCCTAGGGCGGCAAATTTGGGGCCAACAGAAATTAAAAAGATTCATATTTATTATTTATATATCTAAATATTATTAGGTCCACACAAACAATTTAATGTGTAATATGTTTCACCTCTTAGATAAATTGTTTACGATTGCAATAAGAACGAACATTTCCTATTAGTTTAACCATTTCCCTTCCTTATAAAATGTGGTTCAAATACTTTTGCGCGTGTGCAAGTGCAGTGTAGTATAATAACATTCATTGTCTATTAAAACGTGTTCGTGTAAGTGTGGAAGACCAGGATCCCGTGCCGATCCTGAACTGCACTATCTTCACTGTCTTCATTATAGTTACCCACATCAATGTGCCGGTGAGTACCACAGATTATATAAGTTCCTTTCATATTTCTTTTACCTATTTTACCCGCAATTAGCAAATATACCAACCCTTACAGTCCGCTCTTAATACCTAACATAAATTTTTCTACAATTTACGTAGTCGCGTTTGAAAGTGGCGCGGGAACGAGTGACATGACCATCCGCTAAGTGTGTCTATCTGAACTGACTGCACGAACGCGGCGGGGCTGCCGCGGGAGCCGAAGCGAGTCGTGCTGTTTAAGACATACGCCTCGTGGTGGCATTGAGTTCGAGAGATATAGATAATAGAGTTACGACACAAACGAAGAAGCAGGAAGCCACGGTTGATTGCGTGCTGCAATTTCTAATACGTATTAATATATTTGGCAAATTTGTCTGGTTGTGTTCTGTAATTTTTCAGTGCTTCGTGTATTAATGTATTGTATTGTATATGAATAATTTCATAGCATAACATCATCGGTGCGTACAAAAACAAACTTATAGTAGGTATGTAATCATAATATATTATATTTAAAATAAATCATCCGTAACGAATCAGTAAGAATGTAAGACTAAAGCTAAGTTCTTACTACTTCCGACATCCAACGATCCGAAAGTACTGCTATTGGTTAACAAGTTTTGAATATTTAAATAGAAAAACGCAGGAGTTGGTGTTCAACTATCATCCGACATCGGATAGAGTTAAAATATTTTAACTCTTTCCGACCATCGGATGAAATTACACATTTAAACATTAAAATCTACATGACTTCCGGCGACCTAATTTAACGTGACCAATTAGAATTAGTCTAACTATCTAAAGATTTGTTAAAAGCTGATTACTCTATCTACCATTACGAAATATGGTTTTAATAAATGATATTTTAAGTATATGTATTTTATATATTTACTAAATTGCTGGATTAAAAATTTTATTGTGAATATTTTGCAAACATATTCCGGTGCATGTAAACGGAAATTTTCCGTATCCGACAAATTTCATCCGATTCGTATATCGGACGTCGGATATCGGATGACATGAGAACTTAGCTTATGACGTAATTTTGTTACGGAAGCAATAAAATTTCTTTTTTTGTTATATCTTAAATAAATTTATTATACCTACTTAAGTTAGGTTTATTTAATCTCTGATGTTTGAACAAAACATACTACTACTTACGAACGAGAAATAAAAGTCCCAATGTAATCTTCTTTATTTCGGTTCTTGGATAACAAGCTGTTAGACTGAGTAAGACTCAGTTTGAATACGAAGGATTTAATGACTGGAAAAATGCAGAACATCGAGTAGCTCCGCATGAAAACCCTGCGCATCATAAATCTAGAATCCTTTGTTTGAAAGTTAGAAGTGAGATTGATGGCCGACTCGACAATTTACTGCATGTCCAGATTAATGAAGAAATTACTTATTGGAAAAACGTTCTGAAGAGAGTAGTTGCCGTAGCGAAGCGACTGTGTTCTAGAGGTCTCGCTTTCAGGGGAAAAAATGAAAAGTTTGGCGATCCGCATAACGGAAATTATTGTATGATTTTGGAACTGTTAGCTGAATTCGATCTTTTTTAACTAGTCATATTGAACGATTTGGAAATCAAGGGTTTGGAAGTACCAGTTACTTATAAAAAACCGTTTGCGATGAGTTTATTCTCATGATGGGGCATAAAGTCTTAAAACACATTGGTGACGAGATAAGAAGGGCGAAATATTTTTCCCTAATCATCGATTGAACGTCGGATATAGCACATGTGAACCAACTTACCC
This sequence comes from Platerodrilus igneus, assembly GCA_036346225.1. Classification (NCBI taxonomy): domain Eukaryota; kingdom Metazoa; phylum Arthropoda; class Insecta; order Coleoptera; family Lycidae; genus Platerodrilus; species Platerodrilus igneus. The sequence goes on along the minus strand of JARFIW010001117.1, from coordinate 3,160,358 downwards.
TCGTCATTAGATACATTTTGGATTCAGGCGAACCGTGTGAAAAATGCCTCAAGTTTTAGCCCTGAGTGGGACATAAAGCCAAAGAAATGTTTTCTGCCATTATTTCGGAACTTAAAACACTGGGCATAAATATTAAAGACTGTCGTGGACAATCATATGATAATTCCGCGAACATGTCTGGTGTGTACAATGCTTATAGGCTAAAATTCAAAGCCAGGCACCTTTAGCCTTTTTCGTTCCCTGCTCTGGCCACTCTTTAAATTTAGCTGCAACTGCGGCTGCTGAATCTTGCTTAAAAGTTTGTCGCTTCTTCATGTTGCTTCAAGAAATCTACGTGTTTTTTTTGTTAATTCGACACAACGCTGGCAAAAATTAATGACTGAAATCGGGAAAAAAAAACGCTAAAGAGAGTACATCTTACCCGTTGGTCAGCTAGAGAGGACGCGTGTAGAGTTTGAGAGATTCTTGGTACAAAGTCCTTAAAACTTTGGAATCAATCAAGGAAGATTGTGACGAAAAGTCTGTAACGCGAAACGAAGCGGCGCGAATACTTTTGAATTTAGAGAAACTGTAAACGGCGGTAATGGTTGTTGTGTGGAATGTTTTTTTTTGGAAAGAATAAACAAAGTAAATGTTAAAGTTCAGACTTCTACCGTAGATTTGATCACTGATGTCGATCTTTATGAATCTCTTTGCAAGTTTTAAAATTAAAACCGTTGCTAAAAGCATTAAAAGCGGGCAAAGAAATCCAAAAAGATTTACGCTTCAATATCGAGCAACATGAATTTTCATTGCAACAAGGTTGTATTTTACGCGGAATTAGAATAGTGATTCCGAAATCGTTACAAACGCATTTCGGAATTTATAAGATGAAAGGATTAGCTCGTAGGTACTGTTGGTGGAATACCATTGACAGTGATTTAGAAAAAGTTAGCAGTGAATGTTTTAATTGTATAAAAATCATAAACAACCCTATAAACGTACTTGTTCATTCTTGGGAGAAGGTGTATGAACCCTTTCAGCGTATACATGTGGATTATGCTGGACAATTCTATGGTTGTTACTATTTTATTGCGGTTAATGCATATTCGCGTTGGCCAGAAATATATATAACTAAAGATATGACTTCTAGTACAACAATAAATACTCTTCAAGAAATATTTTCAAGATACGGTATACCAAACTATTTGGTGAGCGGTAATGGAAGACAATTTACGTCCGATGCATTTCAATTATTTTTGAAACAAAATGGTGTTAAACATATTTTGAACGCATCATATCATTCTTCCACAAACGATTTAACGGAAAGATACGTTCAAAACCTTAAACAGGCAATTCGTGTACTTGATCCAAGTCCCAAAGATAGGCAAAAAGGGATTATGCAAAATTCTGCTGCAATACCGTAAGATGTCCCATAACATAACAAAGAAATATCCATCGCAACTAATGTTTGGTCGTGAAATTAGATCTCGTATTGATTCAATAAAACCTCTATCTAAAAATATAACTGAAAATAAAGAAGACTCTAGAGTTGCCGCACGTGACTACATAAATAGCGATAAATGGATATTCGGACATGTAGTAAATAAGCTTGGTATGTTACATTATCATTAGATGATGGCAGAATATGGAAACGCCATATTGATCAAATAAGAGAGATTGGTATAAGCACTCCATTTGATTCAAATTTATTTAATTCTTTGTACACTCAAGTTGTTGAGCAACAAGTTCTTTCACAAAACATTAATTTAGATGCAGATACTCTTACACCGAATGTTTACAATAATAGCAATTTAGTATTAGAAAATAAGTCTGATGTAATTATCATACCAACTAATATTGTAACGTCTGAAAATAGTGCCAGTGCTAGTGAAAGTGCAGACTCTTGTAATAGTGTTTTGCGTTGATCTTTTAGAATACGTAGAGCGCCTTAGAAATTGGATTTATAATTTGTTATAATTTTAATGTTATAATTAAGCAAGGGGAGGGCGGTTATGTCCAGCTTTTATTATAAGGTTCGTTAGATTAACGTGTTCTACCTTTTTGACACAAAATTTTATTTGACGCATCCTTCTCAACTTTCACGTTGGTTTTTTCTGCAATGATGGCGATGAATGGAGTAATATTGTAACTGATATTACTTGTAAACATTATAATTACTATATATATATATATATATATATATATATATATATATATTGCTGTGATATACTCCTTTGAATGCGGGAACTGGGTCCTTTCAACAAAAAAATTCTAGTCCCACAGATTGGGCGTCATAAACGGCTGTGATCCTCTTTTCGCCTCGGCTGCTCACCTAATGTTATAAACCTCCTCATTCATAAAAAAAAACAACACATTCCTACCAAAAACATCAACGTTAACTCTATTTACATCAATATTCAGAATACATTAAAATTTCAAAATTAAAACTCAGCATAAATTTCAGTTTTAAAAAGAATTTCAAGATTAATTTTATTATCATTTTAATGTGCATCCAAAATTAAAGTCCTTGTTGGATGCCTACTAATTAATATAACAATATAAGCAGACCGGAGTCTGAGTATAAAGGAGCATCTACCACCCCTTTACGTTAATTAACCAGGTTCGTCTAATTGAGCTCAAAGACATACCCAAATTTTCATCATATTACCGAACATCAAAGCTAAATACCCTTTCTACTTAAACAAGCAAATTTCATCTTAAAATTAAAATTTTATGGTTAGTACAATTTCACTAATGTCCATTTAAAGTAAATCAATTATAAAGTTATTCAACACACACAAAATGTCAAACAAAATAGTATAATTTACCTGAAGGTTACTGTCCTCGTAGCTTCAAAGTACATCGTCCCTTTAGTTAATCACACCATTCCAACAGGATTATATTTACGGCTTCTAATTCTCAACGCTTTTAAAATTTTCTCCATCACCATTTATTTAAAGTTGTTTCTGGGCTTTTCCGGAACTCATCTATGTATATCTGACCCTTGTTTCGTGGATCCAGACACGTATTTGAACCATTTAATTATTAACACCCCAAAAATAGCAAATAACTTCATACTTCTTTCACCAATATACGCCAAAACTGCCTACTTTTGTGTATACATTTGTCGTTGTAAATTTTGCTAATTGGTACAGTGAAACTAAATTTTATTACCTTGTATCTAAGTGCACTGAAGTACATTCATGTTAGCACGTAAATAACCAACTATTTTGAATCACTAAAATATACGAGCAAAATTTTAAATTATTTTATCAAACTAAAATGCACTGTTTAACATCTTCAATCAAGTCGCGGATGTAAGAGCTTTTAACGCATCGAATAGTCAAAAGTCTAAGAGTCTAAGAGAGCTTGTTTATATTCATCTCGGTATATATAGCAAAAGCCGGCACGTCGCTTTTGTCCTCAAAACAGGTAATTCTAAAGAATTCCTCATTCTATGTTCCCAGTCTGTCGCTCGCGCGTCGATTTTACGAATTTTCACTCGTCCCATTTAAATCTCAGAAATTTCAACACACGGCACGCAAGCATGTCCGAGAAAACTAATTAATTTTGTACAGAAATTGTTGTTTCTACCTCTGATATTTGCATCCTATTTTCAACCAATTGTGACCCTCGTGACGTTGCTTAAATCCCGCCTTTACTATATGTGTCTTTGCTTGACGCATTTTCTCTTCCTTTTCTAACCTGTTCGTATTGGTGCAAATTGATATTCTTTATTATCGATTATATTTTAGTCCATGTGGACTGTTATCTGGGTTTAATAACCCCGTATCGCACATTCTCGTGAATATTAAGCCCCGGTTTCTCCAAGATTCTTTGAAACTATTAATTATCTACAAAATTTACGCCGTATGTGATATTTAAACTACGCAGGTGTTCAAAATAATATTAATTCTCAGAGCTTTATTTTCTGGTATTATAATCTTGGGTTTTTACAAGTTTCTATAGATATTATCTGTTACTAACGGTTCAATTAACTTCAATTAAAATTCATACTCTTTAATTTTAGTGAATCCTAATTAAATATTCAATTATTATTTGTACATTTCGTTTAATACTCGTTGCCCAAACTTGAATCAATTAATATAAATCTTGCACGTAATTTCCATTTGATTCTTTACTTTGGAATAATTAAATTACACGTTGAGCATTTTAAAACTGCTTATTTTTATATAAAGCGTTTTGTAAATAATTTTAATCTCTTATTTTTAATAAAACGAATGAATTTTTATTCTCCACGGGTTTTTAATAAAGCGTATTATCTAATAAACTTCCTTATACACGGTGATGAAAATTATTTGATGTAATCCATTAATTTTCTACCCTGGTCTAAATATGAGTAATATATATTAATAAACTACTTACTAGTGTTATTCTACTAATTACTACATACGAAAGACCCTAAAGACTCTGCAAACTGCCTTGAATCTTCAGGTATAAAGAGCTTGCCTTGCAACGGTGATGCGTTGTACATTGAAAACATGAAAATTTTGATTATATCAACCAACTGTTTTCGAGTTACTTTCTTAATTAGCCAACTTTCGATTTAGTAAGGTGGATGAATACGCTAATATAAAAGTTGCTTTCTTTGGCTTCATTACTTAGTGACCGATATTAATTTGGCTATATTGGGCTTGTGAATCTGCACGTTCTAAGATAGTGATACTTGTCAGGATGATGCCGTTTACGAAACGAACAAAATGTTGTTAAATAGTTGATAGTTTGACGTAACAAAACCCTGAACACGTTCTTAATCGTACTTTACATATATTTATCACTAACAATTTTCTTTATAAAGTAGAAATAAAAAAAAACATAAATATACGAGAACAGAGTTGTCTGTATTTTGTTACACCTACATCTTATACTTTTCAATTGGGCTAGGAGGCGTTCCTAACTTTTATACAATCTATAATACAAATGTTCTAATAGACTTTGAATGTTGAATGAGACAAGTATATTGTTAAATTTGTGATAAATAAAAAAGCGGGTCAAAATAATGTGGGCAGAGTAGTCTGCACGGGGTTAACCGTGGAACTACCGTAGAGTCCTTATTCGTAGAAATATAATAAAATAAATGAAGTATAAAAAATATCTATAAAAACATTAAGAATAAGAAAAATACTGTACTCACTAGACAAAACTAGGGTGAACTTTTTCTATCGCAATCTTGTTTAACGTCAAAAAACAAGTCAGGCAGCCGGATCTTCTTGCAGTTCTTTTAAAGTACTGCCATCCTAGAATAAACATATAAACTTACTAATCAATTTCGTATTTGCACTTAGTCCAGAATATATCAATTTTTAGGAAAGAACTTTTCTTGTTCTCGCTAAGGTATTGTTCACAAAAAAAGGAAATTTGTCGTTATTAAAAATCACATTTTATTCATGTTTTTGTGAAGAGTGAAAAACAGGTGATTTTATATGTTTTAATATTATACTGTAGGCTATTATTTAAATTTCCCGCCAAGCACCAACTGTAAGCTATTATTTAGTTCCCGTCAGGCACGTACCTTATGATTGGCTTTTTTGACAAGTGGGAGCTGAAGAGGACTGCGCACGCAACCGGCATCATTATTACGAAAGCAACCGTTTTATGCTCGTCACCAATAGTTATTTTTATTTTGTTTATTATTCGGTTATTAAATCTGACAATTAGTACTTTAGTTTATTTATTCTGCCGCTCGATCCACCCTACAATATATACAACATAAACATAAAATTAGGCTTTGGTATGATAAATACTAATCCCTAGCACCCTATTTATCAGTGCGTTGTAATTTCCCAGTTACGGTCAGTTAGGATTTATAGTCTTGCTTGAGTTGGCTCACAGTAAAGTTGTAATGAAAATATTTTACTGAGCACAAAAACTTTTGACTTGCGCGAGAACGTAATCAAAATTTAATGCTAATAGGATAATAAGTAAATTAACTCTTAAAATTTGGCGAGGATTTCCTGTGGATATAAATAAACCTAGGGTTAACGAATGATGAATACAGGCTCCAGAAAAAATGAAAATTACTGTCTGCGGGAGAATGAGGCAGTCGCGAGTCAGAAAGAGAATTAGTGCCACCCCGTCTAATTAGTTAACAACACAGAAAATTATTCCAAAGAAATACGCGGAGACCCCTGGAACGTAACAATGTGAACGGAATAAAACAATACAAAAAGTAAATTTACCATATCTTATTTACTTCAGAAACTACGGAACTTCTGTGCTAAAACTTCTTTATTGGACTGTATCTGAAACTCTAACGTCACATCATAGCACCGCATAATTTGAGAACATTTTTGTACCTCTGTATAACAAGTATACAAACGCTTAAATATTAGAACAATTTCAAAGTTTGATTTATATGTACAGCGTGAAAATCAAAATATATATAATCATTAAAAACTGTAAGAGTACAAAAACTTAGTCTTGCCATTAAATAAATACCGATTCAATGAAGTTATGCAAAATAACATTTTAGCTCAAGTTCTATTAAATTAATAATATTGTTACACAGTAGATTATTTTAGTCAAAGATTATATAAATACCTTAGTAGTTGTTATTTACGGTTTATCTAAAAGAAAATAAATCACATTTGATAGATCTACGACAGGTCTAGAAATCGGTATCAATAAGATTAAACCCTAAATTTTATTAAAATTTAACTTTTACAATTTAAGATCAAGTGCAAGCATTAATTACCTCGACTTCACTATAATTTTTTTATCTATTTATATCGATCCAAACAAGGCTTTTAAGGAGGTTGTTTGAATAAGGACAGTATAAAATTAATTATCACAAAAACTTATTTAGCAATAGATGTACAACATAATTGGTACATCAAGTAATTGTAACAATAAGTGTCACTAAAATTGTAATTTTGCGAAAGAATTTAATCAACGAATAGAAATATTTTTATACACAGATTCCAACATACTTATTTCATGTACAGTAACGAAATAGATTTAGATATTTTATACACATTACAAATGATTCTGTTCGACAAAACGACAGGAACCACAACTATCAGACAATTATACTTCCATAATTCATCACAGTTTACAGTACAAATGCATATGCATAAACAAATCCCTGCAGGAGTAGACAAACCACCTACTTGCAAGGTCCGATCTTTGTCTAAACCATCTGCAATCTCCAACAGCTGTAACGGTCATTATTGTCTACTTCAACCAAACGAACACGAACATAATTCTAACTAGTAATATAATTTGCACTAATGAACATTTTGTCAGGAACTAAATCAAGGGTAGCTTACATCCAAATAATTATTTTTTTGCTTGCCCTATAAGTAAAAAATAAAATCACGAGCACGTGACAACCAAAAACTTTAATAACACTACTAATTAATTCTCGTAGAGTGGAAATCAAATTCCTATAGTCAGGTCCACTTAATAGCCATACTCCGTAACTTAAAGTGCGAATCTTATGAATATGGTAAATCACCGATATGTGTTCTCATATGTGTTGTTAGAGTACCCGTTTGAGATGCTTTGTAATTACACACCATACATGAAAATGGTTTATCACCCGTATGTGTTCTCAAATGTAATTTTAGACTACTCTTATACGACGATTTGAAATCACAAACCATACATGAAAATGGTTTATCACCGGTATGTGTTCTCAAATGTCTTTTTAGAGTACATATTTGAGATGTTTTGAAATCACAAACCATACATGAAAATGGTTTATCATCGGTATGTGTTCTCATATGTATTGTTAGACTACTCATTCGAGATGCTTTGTAAGTACAAACCATACATGAAAATGGTCTTTCATCGGTATGAGTTCTCATGTGCATTTTTATATTTCCCTTTTCAGATGCTTTAAAATCACAAACCATGCATACAAATGGTTTATCACCTGTATGTGTTCTAATATGATTTGTTAGACTACTCATACGAGATGCTCTGTAAGTACAAACCATACATGAAAGTGGTTTTTCATCGGTATGAGTTCGCATGTGCATTTTTATATTTCTCTTTTGAGATGTTTAAAATCACAAACCATACATGAAAAAGGTTTATCACCAGTATGCTTTCTCATATGTTTGGTTAGAGTACTCATTTGAAATGCTTTGTAATTACAAACCATACATGAAAATGATTTATCATCTGTATGGGTTCTCATATGTACCTTTAAACTACCCATTCGAGATGTATTGAAATCACAAAGCATACATGAAAGCGTTTTATGATCGGCATGTGTTCTCATATGCATTTTTAAGTTTGCCATATAAGATGTTTTGAAATCACAAACCATACATATAAATGCTTTATCGCCAGTATGTACACTCATATGTACACTTAGGTAGTTCTTACTAGACGTTTTAAAATCACAAACCATACATGAAAAAGGTTTATCACCGGTATGTTTTCTCATATGTTTTGTTAGATTACCCTTTTGAGATGCTTTGTAATTACAAACCATACATGGAAATGGTTTATCACCCGCATGTGTTCTCATATGTAATTTTAGGCTACTCTTATAAGACGATTTGAAATCACAAACCATACATGAATATGGTTTATTATCGGTATGTTTTCTCATATGCTTTTTCAAGTTGCCCATTTCAGAACTTTTGAAATCACAAACCATACATGAATATGGTTTGGCACCGGTATGAGTTCTCATATGTTTTCTAAGACTACTCATTTGAGATGCTTTGTAATTACAAACCACACATACAAATGGTTTATCACCAGTATGGGTCTTCATATGTTTCGTTAGATTACCCATTTGAGATGTTTTGTAATTACAAACATTACACGAAATTAGTTTATGGCCGATATGTGTCCTCACGTGTATTTTTAGACTACCCTTATGAGATGTTTTGAAATCACAAGCCATACACGTATATGGTTTATCATCTGTATGTGTTCTCGTATGAACTTTTAGAGTACCCTTATGAAATGCTTTGAAATCACAATCCATACATGAAAGTGGTTTATCGCCGGTATGTGTTCTCATTTTAAAGTTCCCAATTTTATAAGTTTTGAAATCACAAACCATACATAGTATGGTATAATACCGGTATGTTTTCTCATGTTTTGTTAGACTACTCGTTTGAGATGCTTTGTAATTGCAACCATACATGAAAATGGTTTATCACCAAGGCCCGTATTCTTCAAATGTAGGTGAGGTAAATTACTGGGAAAATTTAGTATTTCCCTCCTAATTTACTTGGAATATATTCTTGAAATTCCATAGGGAAGACCAGAATTTGGATGTATTTAAAACTTAACATTTTTAGGTTCTTGTTGCATTAAGGTTTTTCGCCAGTGGCAGCTATCAAGAAATTACTAGGAGCAATATCTTCATTGGCACTAGCCAGCCATCTGTAAGTAGGGCAATTCATGAAGTCTGCAATGCGTTAACAAGTGCAAATATATTTGGAAGATATGTCAAATTTCCCCAAAATCTTTAGGAATTAAGAAGACTGCGACAACAGTAGTGATTTTTCCACCAAAAACTTGTTCATTTTTAAAATTCTCATATCATTTAGATTTTTTAATACATATGGATTTCTTGGTTTAGTTGATATTATTGATTGCACTCATGTTAGTATTATAGCCCCTCAATGTGTTGAGAATCATCCTGAGCACATATACGTAAATCGGAAAGGGTAGCACTCCATAAATGTTGGTATGTTATTTTTGAATGTAGTGCTATATGTTTTAACATATAATAAACTCATACTGCAACAGATTTGTGATGAGAAGCTAAAAATTATTAATACCAATGCGCGATATCCAGGTAATATCCACGATGCATTTGTCTGGGGACAGTCTAATATATCGAACACACAGGAAGCAATATATAGAAATGATCCCAATAAACATTTTTTTGGTCAGGGATTCAGGTATGACACATGCAACAATCCGTTTATTTCTGTTTCGTATAGGATATCCATTAAGACCTTGGCTACTGACCCCTATACGAAATACTATTCCCAGGACACCTGAAGAACATTTCAACGATAGATTTAAAAGCATTAGATCTAGTATTGAAGAGTGCAATGGTGTGCTGAAACATAGATTTAGATGTCTTCTTCGACATCGTACTTTGCATTACAAACCTCAAATGCAGCAAAAATAGTTTTATTGTGTATAGTGCTTCATATTATGTGCATTGAAAATAACACTCCTCAACCAGAAGAAGAATATCCTCCAGAGGCTCAATTGGGCATGGGCATTCCGATTCAGGATTTTCACGAAAATGATGGTGGTAATAGATATCAGACAATGGCAGACATTTGCAAATCAGAATTGCAAATGCATTGTTTGCGTAAACTAAACCCAAGATTATAATTATTCCTAGAATATATGTTTTTAAATTAGTATATGGATAATGATGTAATGAATTGCTTTATTTAATTAATGTATTCAACATAAAATACAAATGTAATTAATACAATAAAAATGGTATCTTATTCTTACTGCTCATCCTCAATACCCATTTCAGATTATACTAAATAAGTTTTTATCTCTTGTAATTCTCCAACAATAGTTTGCAAGAGATTTAATTTGCTTTCCTCGTACATTTGCCTCCGTTCTTGGTCTTTTTTCATTAGTTCTAAATTTTCGTTATAATAATTTTCCATGAAATTTGATCTATTGTTTGCTATATCAACATACTGCTTAGAAATTACCAACGATTCTCGTACTCTTGAAGCTTTTGTAGGTCTTTTCCTAGGTATAAACAGTTGTGCGTACTTTGACTTGCGCAGGGTAACACATTATCTTCTTTAGGATATTTCAATTTCTATATAAAAATCAACTAGTCTAATGTTATAAATATGTAATCAATAGTTATTTTTATCACAAGTGAAAATCGAACAAAATATTGAATAATAGTGTAACAGGCTACTATTAACGCATTTCATCAATTTAAAACAAGTAATAATAAGTCTTTATTACTCATTGTTCACAAGTCTAATTAACAGTATATGCCTTCCTTTAAAAACGTTTTCAGTCCAATTAACAATGAAGCCCTATCGCACTAATGCTATTTACAAACACTAATATCTTCTTAAACTAAATTCTTAACCATAGGTCTATTAACCACACTAACACTACTATTTATTTATTACACTTTTGTCTATTTATGTATTCTACAAGCTGGCAGTACAATATACACGTTCACATAACACAAATTTATATTTACTTTTGGACTTCTAAAAGCGTAACTAATTAACTTTACACGATATAAATTATATTCGACATTTAGATGTAGACTAACCCTGTACTTCATCAACGGTCTTATATATACCCTGAATTATATAGATGATTCATACTCCGGTATATGCTAGAAGGTTCGAGACTTCTGTAGTATATACATTGCTTACGGCGCTTGTGTGTTTGACGGGTTGCCTAATAGTAGCTCGTAACATTGTCACCTCCTTAAAACCGTTACGTCTTGTAACTGTAAATGCATTTTGACGCCAATTCGATGACTGATGACGGTATCGGCAGCTATCTTCTCTGGTGCATCCACCACGTCGTTGAAAATAACAGTCTTGGTAGGCAACCGGTTGATAGCATCAAACAAAGATCTGGACGTTGGTTCCCTGGAAAACTGCTTCTAGCATATTTCGGACTATTCTTTAATCTAAGCGATCCAGTCCACAGCTTAGTTTGGGCACCGCTAGTCTCTTTACTCCATTTCCATCATCTGAGCTTTAAGATTCAGCAAAGCCTCCCATAGATGTCTATAACTAGGTCTCTACCATGAAGAATTTTTGGTGACTAGATAGTAAACATAACGATTTCTATCCTGAAGAACCAAATCTTTTCCTACAGTTGGCTGCTGTTGTACTAGTTTATCCACACATCTAAACCTTTTCTTGAAAACAACAGCTATTCCTCAAGACTTTGCCAGATCTTGAGTTACGCAATGTGCAAGGGAATACTTCTCTGGTGCGCTAAACAGGTTTTGCTGTTTTTCAACAACAACGCCAAATCTCGCCTTAGCGGAACCACCATACGCCGCCATGAAACTCTCAAAATCTACATTTGGCTCACGATTAATAACTCTTCGCACACCATTCTCATTACTCAAGTCTTTCTGGTTGTTTCCAGCATAAGATGTTAAACGGTCAAAGTGTACCACTTTCGGTTTACCACGTGGAGATCTTCAGATCCGGTACACTACATTATTAATTTTTTTTAACATTACGTACGGGCCTTCCCATTGTCTTTATAATTTTAGCGACAATCCACGCTTTCTATGTGGATTGTACAACCGTACTAAATCTCCAGGTTGGTAACCACTTTTTGTGCTCTCGAGTGATATTGTGATTTCATTCGATCGCTTGCTGCCTGGATATTCTTTCGGACGTTTTCGTGAATGCTATTTGATTTTTCATGAAGCTTAATAACGTAATCTTTACCTGCGATCTCTTCTTCAGGTTTATCTAAACTGAAGAACAAATGGTAGCCGCAATTCACGTCCTAACATCACGCAAGCGGGAGAGTAACCTCTGCTGTCACGAACCAAAGATCGGTACGCCAGTAGGAACAAATGTAAATATTGGTTCCAGTCTTGTTGATGTTCAGACACAACTTTGGCCAGGTACTTTCCTAACGTCCTGTTAATTCTTCCAGCCATTCCATCCGATTGAGGGTGAAGTGCGTGGTTCTAGTCTTCCTGATTCCAAGACGCTTGCAGACGTTCTGAAACAAGGCTGATTCGAATTTCCGACCTTGATCGGAGTGTATTTCCAACGGAACTCCAAAGCAACAAAACAACTCCCTTACTAGTACATCTGCAACCGTCAAGGCTTCTTGGTTAGGTATAGCATACGCCTCCGGCCATTTGGTAAAACAATCCATTGCAACCAAGAGGTGTTTATTTCCTTTCTCTGATTCAGGAAACGGACCAGCTATATCAATGGCCACCCTCTCAAAAAAATTCCCCACGTTATACTGTCTCATTGGGGCTTTCCGTTTTGTAACCGGGTCATTTCCAGAGGCACACAACTCACATTTTCGGCACCACTCCTTCACATCTACTTTGCAGCTCACCCAATAAAATCTTTCTCTCACTTTTTCGAGAGTTTTTTTCACGCCAAAGTGCCCTCCAGAAATACCATCGTGCAAGTGCTGCAACACTTCCGGCACTCTGCATCTCGGCACTATCACTTGAAGTCGTCTCTCAGCGCTATCTTCACATTCCAGTCCTCGTTTCACGATTCTATTTTCAATCACCAAGGAGTCTCACTGTGCCCAATATGCCTTCAGGTTTCTACTTGAAATACTAATTTCTTCCAAGCTGGTCGGTGTCCTCTACTTTTCCACACAATAATACGTCCCAATTGGGCGTCATTCTTCTGGTGTTCTCGTATTCTTTCGGGTTGCCAAGTAGCATCGGTTACCGTCATTCTATGGATGACACTTATTTTCCCTTCCATCTTGTAGCAATGATTGCAGCCTACCGGACAAGGTCTTTTTGAGAGAGCGACTGCTTTCCGATGGCTAGTTCGTACACAAGGTTTTGTGTCAAATTCATATTCCTGCAGCCGCTCTATCTACCTTGCAACTTGCCCTTCAGGATTTCAAAACTGCAGTAACCATTTTGTGTAACATGGTCTGCTCCTAACAGGAATTTACGGCCGTACAAGTACTTATAAAAGTGCTCTACGGATTTGACTACGGCCAACAGCTCCTTTCTTGTCACACAATAGTTCCTTTTTGGCCGCATCAAGAACTTACTAAAATACCCAATCACTTTTTCTTGTCTGTCCTGCACCTGAGAGAGAACGCTTCCTATAGCTGTGTTACTGGCATCGGTATCCAACACAAATTCCCCCTCCATCCGTGGATAACTCAGAATTGGTACTGTAACTAGTAGCCGTTTCAGTTGTTCAAAAGCGCCGTGGCAGTCGTCATTCCAATTATATTCTTGCCTATTTTCGGTTAATTTCGTCAACGGTTTGGCAATGTTTGCAAACCCAAGTATAGAACGTCGGTAATATGTGCACAATCCTGCGTACTTGATGTATATCTGCTGGTGTAGGCCACTCTTGTACCGTTTTTATCTTGTCAGGGTCAACTCTTATTTCGGTTTCCGAAACGACATGTCCTAGGTATTTTACCTATTTTCCAAATAAGTGACATTTCTTAGGACTCAAGGTAACGTTTGCTTCGCGTAATCTTTGGAATATCTCCTCTAGGTTCTTAAGGTGTTTTTCAAAAAACCCGCCTAACACTATGACGTCGTCCAGGTACACCAAACATGTTTTCCAGGACAGTCCACGCAGTATCGACTCCATCAATCGTTCAAAAATAGCAGGGGCATTGCATAATCCAAATGGCATGACCTTGAACTGCCATAATCCAGTTTCAATTGTTAACGCAGTTTTCTCTTTATCGTTTGGCTGCAAGTCTACCTGCCAGTGTTGCAAGTCCAAAGTCGAAAACCATTTAGATCCGCATAGAGTATCCAAAGTGTCATTAATTCTGGGCAAAGAATAACTGTCTTTCTTTGTCACCTTGTTTAGCCACCGGTAGTCTACACAATACCTTGTCGACCCACTTTTTCTTGACAAGCACTACCGGGCATGCCTATGGCCTATTCGAGGGTTCAATCACTCCCTGTTCTTTCTTGTCTGTGATAGTTTGCTCGGCTTCGTTACGTTTTGCCAAACGAAGCCGCCTGGGATGTTGTCTTATCGGTTGCGCATCTTCAGTATTGATCTTGTGTTGCACAACATTCGTCCTTCCTTTTTCACTATCATCCAGTGCAAACACACTTCGATATCGTCCGACCAGTTCTTTTACCTTGGCCAGTTGGTCGCCGTTTTCAAAAGCTATAAAAGAATGGAAATGTATAAATATATGTGTATATATTGCTGTGAAACTATCGAGCCCCACAGTTGGGCCGTCATATTGTTGTGAGGTTTACCTCGGCTGCTTCTCTCTTGACTACTAAATCCACAAAACCTCTTAAAACTAACACAGACGCTTACCTGGTACCGCTGAATCTAAAAACTCCCGCTCACTGCCTCTATTCTATAACCTATAAGAAATTCACACCCTACAATCACACTCTCAAAATAACGCAATATACAAAATACATCACACTCTATTTGCTAGAAATAAATATTACATTTTCTAAATACGTTTCATTATCTACACTCTTGTTGTTAGTAATGTCAACAATTTTATTTTCAAAAGTAATTCGATTCGATAACCTTATTGAACAAATATGTTATAAAGTAAGAGGACGTTCCTCATACCTGACAATAACACCTTTGTCTTAACATGAGCTCATAGTAAAACTCCTTAAACGTTAGTGCAAATTTACCGCACTGCCAAAAATAATAAAATTTTTTACAACATAGCCTGGTCATTTGTAAATTAATTATCCTTGACTACCTAAATAAATTTTCTGTACATCTAAAGTCTCATACATTTTCTGTTCATTAAATACATCACATAAGAATTACTCCAAAGCACAAAAAAAATTTAAAAGAACTATAGCAAGTATTCACCACAAAATCTTTTTATACAATTGGTTACCTGGTAACTATCCTCCAACAGGTAACCGCCAACCAGCCCTTGAGGATGATGCCGTCCAGTCTGGCACTAGTCCCTGAAACAGCTCCCCGGTTGAAACACCATCACTCTGTGTATGCTGCTACCCCAAAATCTCTTCATTTAAAAATAAACCATAAGCATCCAACTTCCAGAATTTACATTCCATATTCCCATTTATAATAAAATAATCAAATATTGTTGCCTTCACCATTAAATACTTCCAAATTTTAATACTTTTCGTACATTCCAAAACTACAATCGTAATTGTTTGTACTTACATACTTCATCTACTCTTCGCTTAGGATTCTTTATTCGATTTTAAATGACTTGACTTGTCATCACACTGCACTAGCTTATGTGCAATTATACATCTATTCACTAACTACTTTTACTAAAAGTCAACTCGATGATGTGCGAAGGAATGAAGAAAATTAAGAGGGACCGCCACCCCCTTTGAAGGTGGTTTATATGGGCATCCTACATCTCCCCTGTTATCAAGCTCGCACGTAAATTTTTAACGTACAACAATACTTTATGTAAAAGCACCAACCGTTCACTCCTTTCTGAAAATTACTCGCATAACCGCCTCTATTTTTTTCTGAAAGCTCCAACGGCTTTTAGTTTCCCCTGAACTACGAACAACAAACACATTAAATTACTTGGTAAACCTTTAAAATCATAGAACATAGAATACAGATAGCTTCCTAACATAGATACAATTCTATAGAGTTCAATGCACATTTATAACAGTTGTAATGAAAATATTTTACCGAGCACAAAAACTCTTGGCTTGCGCAAGAATGCAAGCGAAATATAATGTTAATAGGATAATAAGTAAATTAACTCTTAAAATTTGGTGAGGATTTCTTGTGGATATAAATAAACCTAGAGTTAACGAATGAAAGAAGGACACCTCCGAGATATGACAGTCAGCTGAGATATTACTGTCTGCGGGAAAATGAGGCAGTCGCGAGTTAGAAAATGGAATAGTGCCACCCCGTCTAATTAGTTAACAACATAGGAAATTATTCTAAGGAAATATGCGGAAACCTCTGGAACGTAACAATGTGAAGGGGATAAACAATACACAAAGTTAATTTACCATGTTTTACTTACTTTAGAAACTACAGAACTTCTCTGCTAAATCTGCTTTATTGGACTGTATCTGAAACTCAAACGTCACAACATAACACCGCATAATTTGAGGACATTTTTGTACCCTGTATAACAAGTATAACAAATGCCTAAATATTAGATCAATTTCCAAGATTAATTTATACGTACAGCCTGGAAATAAAAATATATATTATCATTAAAAACTGTAAAAGAACAAAAACAAAAACATGAATTAGCCTTGTCATTAAATAAATACCGTTTCAATTTAGTTATGCAAAATAACATTATAGCTCAAGTTCCATCAAATTAATAATATTGTTCACCTTAGATTTTGATAGTCAAAGATTATATAAATACCTTAGTAGTTGTTATTTACAGTTTATCTAAAAGTAAACTAATCACATTTGATAGATCTACGACAGGTTTGAAAATCAGTATCAATAGATTTAAACCCTAAATTTTATAAATATTTCAGTTTTACAATTTAAGAACAAGGGCAAGCATTACCTCAACTTCAGTATAATTTGTTTTATCTATTTATGTCAATGCTAAAAGGCTTTTAAGGAGATTGTTTGAATACAAACATTATAAAATTATCACAGAAACTTCTTTAGCAACAGATGTACAACATAATTGGTACATCAAGTACCTAATTGGAACAATAAGTATCACTAAAATATCTAATTTTGCGAAAGAATTTATTAACGAATAGAAATATTTTTTATGCACGGATTCCAACATACTTATTTCTGTACAATAACAAAATAGACTTAGATAGTTTATACACATTACAAATGATTCAGTTTGACAAAACGGCACGAACCACAACCATCAGACAATGATACTTCCATAATTCATCACACTATGCAGTAGAAATGCATAAGCATAAACAAATCCATGCAGGAGCAGATAGACACCTGCTTGTAAGGTTATATCTTTGTCTAAACCATCTGCAACCTCCAAAAGCTGTAACGGTCATTATTGTCTACTTCAACCAAACGAACACGAACATAATTCTTAATAGTAGTGTGATTTGCACAAACAAACATTTTGTCAGGAACTACATCAAGAGAATCTTTCATCCAAATAATTATTTTGTGCTTGCTCTATAAGTAACAAAATAAAACCACGAGCACGTGACAACTAAAAACTTTAATAACGCTAAGAGCCATGATGTTCAACTAAGTAATTCTCGTAGAGTGGAAATCAAATTCCAATAATCAGGTTCACTCGATAGCCCTACTTCCTAATTTAAAGTGCTGGTCTTATGAATATGGTTAATCACCGATATGTGTTCTCATATGTGTTCTTAGAGTACTTGTTTGAGATGCTTTGTAATTACAAACCATACATGAAAACGGTTTATCACCAGTATGTGTCCTCATATGTTTTGTTATACTACTCATTTGAGATGCTTTATAATTACAAACATTACATGAAAATGGTTTATCGCCAGTATGTGTTCTCATGTGTATTTTTAGATATCCCCCATAAGATGTTTTGAAATCACAAATCATACATAAAAACGGTTTATCGCGAGTATGTACACTCATATGTACTTTAAGCTTATTCTTGCTGGATGTTTTAAAATCACACACCGTACATTTATATGGTTTGTCACCGGTATGTGTTCTCATATGTTTTGTTAGACTACCCACTTCAGATGCTTTGTAGTTACAGACCCTACATGAAAATGGTTTATCACCGGTATGTGTTCGTATATGTTTTGTTAGACTACCCATTTCAGATGCTTTGTAATTACAAACCATACATGAAAATGGTTTATCGCCCGTATGTGTCCTCATATGTATTTTTAAACTACTCTTATGAGATGCTTTAAAATCACAAACCATACATAAAAATGGTTTATCACTGGTATGTGTTCTCATATGCATTTTCAAGTTGCCCATTTCAGAAGTGTTGAAATCACAAATCATACATGGGTGTGGTTTATCACCGGTATGTGTTCTCAAATGTTTTGTAAGACTACTCATTTGAGATGCTTTGTAATTACAAACCATACATACAAATGGTTTATCACCGGTATGGGTCCTCATATGTTTTGTTAGATTACCCATTTGAGATGCTTTGTAATTACAAACGTTACATGAAAATGGTTTATCCCCGGTATGTGTCCTTGCGTGTATTTTTAGACTACCCTTATAGGATGTTTTGAAATCACAAGCCATACACGTATATGGTTTATCATGTGTATGTGTTCTCGTATGTACTTTTAGAGTACCTCATGAGATGCTTTGAAATCACAATCCATACATGAAAATCGTTTATCGCCGGTATGTGTTCTCATATGTATTTTCAAGTTCCCCATTTTATAAGTTTTCAAATCACAAACCAAACATAAGTATCGTTTATTACCGTAATATTATCTCATTTGTTTTGTTAGACTACTCGCCTGAGATGATTTGTAATTACACACCATACATAAAAATGGTTTATCACCAGTATGCTTTCGCATATGCTGGATCAGTCTATCTTTAATTAAGGTCTTGTTGTTACATGTATTGCAACATCGTAGCCTACCTTTTAAATTTACGCGTCCTATATTATTTTGTAGTTGTTTGAAATTGCATTTAGGTATACTTCTTGTACTTTCACTGGCATTGCTTTTTTATAGGCACTGTTTAATAAATGCTTATTGTAAGTCTGAGAAGTATTAGCAACTTCATATATGCTAGTTTTAGACACAAAAGATTTGTCGTTATATAGTAAGAATGATTCCTCTTCCTCGGTTAATTCGGACAAAGTATCAACTCCCTCTTTAATATCTAGATCTTCATATCATTTCTCGTATGATGGAAATACATTTATCTTTATATTGCAATCCATTTTTTTAACCTCTAGCTTTCGGATAGATATTGCACTTAATTCTTTAACCTCGGTCATACTTGTTTACTAGTATTTCTGTAATTCAATAATTGGTATTACATAATTACATTTATTTGTTAGTATTTACACAATTCCTTAAATGTAGGGATTATAATTCACAATGCGTCATTAATCTACAAAGTTTTAATGTCAGCCTTATGACAACGAACATCTCGCGGCAGTAATGCCGTGACTGCAATGACAGGTTAGGTTACTGTTAGAAATAGGTATTATTATTAAAAAACACAAATGAGATATTATTATTAAAAAACACAAAACACTAATCACTTAACACGCATATCAGAACAGTCTGAAATAGTTTTAGCAACAACTATTCTGATATGCGTGTTAAGTGATTTGTGTTTTTTAATAATAATATCTATTTCTAACAGCAGCCACGGCATTACTGCCGCGAGACGCTCGTTTATGACATGCGTAACAGCAGAGCGTTTAAGTTAACACATATTGGAATTGTAACAATTCCTTATTCAAACGGTACTGCTTAATGTATAGTAGAGACCAACTACATATGTTTATGACACACATTTAGAATGTTATGGATTAGTATCTTATAAATGTATGTCCTAACTTGGTGCTGTGATTTTAGCTTCACTGCCATCGTAACAATTACAAATTTTTTCCAAAAGTTCCCATTTTCAGGTTACCTGTTAAAGAAATTGTAAAAATTAATAAATAGGCAAAAGATATTTTACGTATACTTAAATATGTTTTAATATAACTTTCTGTAATACAATTATATTTGCATCTATCTACAGTTTAAAATGCATATTGTATTAAGGTATTAAGAAGTTATCAAATGGGTCTTTACCTGCATTACAACAATAAGTAATAGTATTTATAATCGGGATTAAATAAACCTGCTTAAGACTCATTTATGTCTGAAACATGAAAATACGATTTATACTTATTTCGTCTTGTTTTATTTAAATACTATAAAATGGAAGATAAATATTTACATATATTTTTCGTATAAGATACAGGAGGAAATGAAACGTTTGTAGTGAATGAATGACGTAAAATTGGCAATTGTGTCCAAGTAATCTATGCCGTTATTATTGAACTTTCGACGGAAAGTGGATAATAAATCATGATTCATTACAACACCTTACACATACAATATAATTACACACAACATCGAAGTATAGAGAAAACGAAAGCTACATATAGAAATCAGAAAGTGAAATCAAATAGTATATAAAGGCCAGCTGTGGGCAACCCGTTAATTTTACATGCAAATAAAGCAATTATGTTGAAATAAATTATTTGAGTAATATTTTTAACAAAATCTTATAAGTGTTAGAGGTAAAACCGCGTATGAAAAACCAGCTCGCAGTGAAACACTACAAAATCGATTCAAATCTGAGCAAATATATACTTATTAATTTTTGCATTGCGGAAACATAAAATTAAAACACTCCACATATTTATTGCGCTAAATAAACCATAAATTTGTATGTGACAATTAGTTTTAGCTTTTCTCACATATATGAAGTACGTGCAAAGGGCAAACTGTAGTTTAGAATCGAATCTGTTATAGCATTGGAGTGTTTTACCGTTGGCAGTATGCGATATGTGGTTAGCTACAACTTTTATCGTTTAATGTACTTGTGCTGCTTTTTTTTTAAATTTTGCTTCGCTTTTGAGAAAGACTTCTAAGTAAAACAGTTCTTTCTAGAACTAAATATAGTTTAAACGTTTACTGCGCATTTATATAACCATGTTTCGAAATAAACATTTAAAATCTCAGCATAGGTGGTGTTTCTGAATGTTTTACATTGCTTTTAATAGAAATCTGATACTGAAGACTCTTGCTCTCTTAGGATTAGTTATGCAGTTGCGAATGAAAATTAGTCCTTCTAAAACAACCACAAATTGCTTGTTTTGGCGTACTGCTGAGGCATGTGGTGTAGCGATTAACACTGTTGCTGCGATTAGAAAGCGTGTATTGGAAGTCAACAATGAGAACCAGCTACTATCCTAGTAAAACCAGAAAGCTTACCTACCCTAAGTTAATAGATGTGAACAATTTTGTCAAAGATGCTATTAAACGCAATGCAATCCAAAAGTTATATATATATATATATATATATATATATATATAAATATATTGCTATGATAATGGGGTAGTTTAAGGGTATATTAGTTATAGGGGTCGTACGATAAATGTAAATATTATTAACGTTAAGAAAACCAAACAATTCCACCATTAAATAGGAGTAAATCGACTATTTTATATAAAGTCAATAGCAAGCACACTGTATATAAATCATAAACAATTTAATTCATAAGAAATAAGCTCATTATTCAATAATCAGATACTATTTAGCAAAAATAATAATGTGTACGTCGTATAATACGTTCTAAGTTGAATATGCAAGTTCAAAACTGGAAAGAAACGAGCAAAAATACGGTTTTAAACGCATCAAGTTTCATGAAAATAAACACGTAATCGGTGAAGATAAACAACCTGGCATACTAGATATAATATCATTAAATATATCAATGCATAAATAAGTAAACGACATCAAATACGTCACAATAGGAATATGAATACGTGACCAAAGACATTGTATTCGATAAAACCCAACATATTTGGAGTAACAAACAATAAATAATAAACGGTCCGTGATATGATAAAGTTTGGACTATAATCGACACAAACATAAAAGACGTGCCAAATGCAATGAAAGTTTGGACTTTCTGCGAAATGTGCCACACAAAATTGAACGCCTACGTGTGAAATAAAGCGTCTGACCAAGAGTCGGAACAGGGAATTTTTAAAAATACCGAGCTCTGCAGAGATAAGCGCAAGGTACGACGCCTTCATCAAGAAGCACACGCTGAACACTAATATGAAAATAGATAGGAGTCTATAAATACTATGGGGACCTCATAAACATTCAGTATTGCTTCGACCGAGGCACCAATCACGATAATTAAAAGTGAAATATTACGTAAAAGTAAACTTAGTGAGCATTAATAATTTATTAAAATAGTGAAAATTAAAAGTGCCAATTTATACAACAACAAGTAACCGTTTTGATCTATGTAAAGTAAACTATTAATTGAATTTTATTCTAATACCTAAGAATTTAGGGCTCCGAATGTACCTCCGAATATACTTCTAAATAATTGTCTAAACAAAATTCGAGAATATTCTAAAAATTCTTCTAAATAAGCTTACAGGGAAACATAAAAGAAAACATCAAGATACTCAAATTAAACTACAAGTAAACTCCAAGTTATTCCAAAAATCCAAAGCGAGAATTTGAGCAACAATTAATCCTTCTGGTCAACAAGTGAAGAAACTACGCTAACAAGTCAAGCTGTAACAATCCAGGGGCGCTGGCCATCCATATTATGCGGCAGTTCCTAGAACCAAGCAGGAAAATCACAGGTCAGAGATTTTATTCCTTATTAGTATAAGACTGTTTTTCAATTTTTAACATTTAATATTTACTATATCAAAGATCTGTAAGGGTCATCAAAAATCATTTGAAAATTTGAAAAATAGAGAAAGAATCGTTTTGAAGGTTTAAAAGGTATTTAAAAGTAATTACAGTGGAATTTTTGCTGGCTTTCAGGGAACATAAATTTTGGGGGAATCAGATAAATATCAATATTTTATTCAGAGACTAATTTTTGAATATTAAACAAATTAATAAGTTATTAACATAAAAGTGTACATATTATCGATTATTATATTTATATTTTTGGATTGCTCCATTTTCATTTTCAATTACATTATTTTAACAGATAGGTAATAGACAGAAAACTGGTTAAACAATATTTATTGTCGTTACGTAGGGCACTCTGTGTTTAATAGATTGAGCTAGCCGAGGCATTCAAATTTAAAGAATTATAGGATTTAGAGAGACAGAGGAAGAGGCCGAGTACGAACACAACAGTAAAGCTTTAAAAGGTGACGGCAACGTTAGGGGCTGTGACATAGCAAAGTTGTATAACGAAATAATCGTGGGCAGAGATTGCAGCAAAATTAGTCCGACTTCCAATCGTAGTGGCAATTTCACAGCAATTTCTATAACATCCAACGTTAGGGGCTATTTCACAGCAATTTATAGAACGACCAACGTGGGGCAATTTACAGAAATTTATATGACATACTAACGTGGGGCGTTTCACAGCAATAAATATAACACCAAACGTTAGGGCCGATTTCACTGCAAATTTATATGACACACCAACGTGGGGAATTGCACAGCAATATATATATATATATATATATATATATATATATATTGCTTTGATAGTAGGGTTATTTAAGGTCGTATAATATCACAAGTGAAGAATACTTCACATAAATATCATAAAGATTCCGAAAACCAAACATTTATATTATAAAATATACATAATTCATGCATTATGCAAAAGCGAATTCAAATCACCCTCTATAAAATCAATAACAAGCCATAATTAATCAAAGAATCTCACTCAGTAATAACTTCACCGCATTCACTAAAATAAATAATTGCGCGAGCAATCCAATCACTTTTAGAACATTTAAGATAATTGTAGGCTTAAAACAAATTAAAAATTCAACATATTTGAAGAAAAATAAACTTGAAATTAAATATCTTTCAATTGCTCAAAAAAGTCAATAAGCGCATGTAAATAAAGTATAGATATTGAGTCGATAAAGTACATGCGATTTGGACCGTATATAAATTGCCATACTTAATAAAACGAACATATGTAATTAAAGTATGGATATTAAAATTACGAATAGGTGCAGTTTGAAACGTACATGGAATAACATTTGTAAACGAATCCCATTACAAATTTCTGATGAACGTGCAAATTCGAACGCATATAAAATGCAACATTTAATAAAACCCAACAGGTTGCAGATATAACACCTAGCAGATAAACATAAAAACTCCTTTTACATGGACAAATAATCAATAGCGGTCTGTCAACAAATGAGAACGGGTGCAATATTCGAAAGGAATTTGTCTATAAAACTACCCGAGCAAATAAAGAGCATTTATTCAATATTCGACACGCCCACTAACAGTTGAAACATAATTATTACGTAAATAAAATTTAGTGAAAGTTATAAGTTGAATAAATTGAAAGTATCATAAATTAATAAATGCAAGTGATGAAACAGTAAAGTGTGCGTTGAAATAAGTGTGTATAAAATTCAGCCGTTGATATAAACGTAAGTCTAGAATTAATTAATAAGTAAAATCTTTGCAATTTATTAATTTGGGGCACTGGATCACGACACTAATAATATACGACGTTAAAATCCAAATCACGACGTTAATAAATTAAATCACAACTTTAATATTCTAAGTTACTGGTATAAAAAACCAAGCTACTGGTTAATACTTTAAATCATTGGGCTAACGACTCCAAGTTGCTGCTAAATATTTCCCACGCTAAGTTGCTGGTTGGCGACTTCAAACTGCTAAACAAACAAACAATTTGGGCCAGGTTGCTTCAGCGAGAAAAACAGGAGGAATATAAGGTCAGGGCTATCTTTTTATTTTATAGTATGTTACATTCACAATTTTAAATAATTTCAGTATTCAGAAGGGAGCTTAAAAGTTGCATGTAATTTAAATATTTTGTGTAAAAGCTCAACAAAAATTTTGTTGATATGCAAAAGTATGATTAAGAAAAGGGACATTTCTTTGAACGTTCAACAAAACTATTCGTGGTAAAATACAATTTTTTTTGCTGGCTTTAATTGCTAAAAAAAGGTAAAAAAAGTTATATGCTTCGTAAAGAGCTAATTCAATAGAAATATTTATTTAAATTTGATTTAAAAGTTCTATAAGAGAAACAAATGATATCAAAAAGGGCGCAGATTTGTAAATTGTAACTTTATTTATTTCATTATATAAAGTTCGGTAAATTTAGTTTGTGTTATTCGGAGATATTGAGTGTTGAAAAAGAGTGACTAAAAATTCTTTGTAATTATATCGTTGTTCACTCTGTGCGGGCATCACTGAGATAGTCGAGGCATAAACATAATTGTGTTAATTTTTAATTATTTTGAAGGCACAGATGTGGCAATCAGCAGTCAATTGATCGTTGTACATCTGACGAAGGGCGATATCGCAACAATATATATATATATATATATATATATATATATATTGCTATGATATCGCCGTACTCCGATGTATTTAACGTTTAGTTGCGTGCTGCTCGCCACCTCTCTGTGTCTCTAAGTAACCTAGGATAAATTTTACACAATTGGTTTTGTTATGCCTCGACTAGCTCAGTTCAATTCTACACAGAGTGTACGACGATACGACAGCAGAGAAGGTTTACCCCCCTTTCTCTAACACTTTCTATTTGAATAGGATAAAAGAAATTAAACAAAATTTATATAATAACCAAAAATATGTATAATTTGTAGCTGTATAATATTATTCGCTTAGTTAAGAAAACCTTTGGATCAAAGTAACGATATATCTCGATTTGTCTTCAAATTATAACTCCCTTTAATCAGTTTAAAGTAAGCAAAAATAACTCTGTATACTACTTTGAAGTACGTTGAACGTTCCATGGCCTTCTTTCCTTTTTACGTAATTTTCTACGTATCAAAATTTTTGATGACCCTTTACATAAATATTTCAATGCATACAAAACTTAAAATGTCTAAAAAGAAATTAATATCTTAAGTTATTAAGAAATTTTATCTCTGACCTGTTGTTTGTGCTTGTTGAACTCTTTGTTGTGAATACGCGTCTCTGCATGCACCCCAATTCTTAGAACTGCCACTGCGTGCTATTGACCAGTGTTCTTGGAATGTTTTCAGTTTCTTATTGATTTTTCTAGTTGCTTATTTAATTACCTAGTACAGTTTGGTTAAACTCTTAATTTAATTCTTTGTGTATCCTTACATCACTGCTTATTTTAATGCTTAGATAGATTCTTAAATCAACTCAGATAAGTTCTTAGGTATATTCTCAAATATATTCTCAGATAGACGCTTGAATAAGTTCTTGGAGCCTTACGTTAATAAATATTAATATTAAGTTTAATTAAAATTTTGAACATACGTTTTTAAATATTAACCGGCGAATTTCTGTTGTATATTTGGACTTGTACTATTATTGAAATTTTTCAATTACCAACTTTCACTTAAATTATTATTTAATTTAATATTTTAACTTTGCGTTTTTCTTGATTCAAAGCAGTACGAAGCGTGTCTTAGTTGTTGAAAGACTGATTCGTTTATCAGCTCGTGAGCTATTTAAAACCCGCTTACCACCTGTACAATTGGTTTACCCAGTTTATTTTGTTGATTGATGCGTTGTACTTTGACTTATCGCGCCAGCCTGTGGATTTCCGTATAGTTACCATCCTAATTTCTGGTCGCAATGCTTTAGCACATCACGTATACATCTAAATTTTACATTGTGGATCCGTTGACCCTGAAACCTTGTACCCTTCCAAGTCATGTCCTCTTATTTGTATAGAAATTTACTCAAATTTTTCGTTTAATTCTGCACGTAGTCAAGCGTATGATTCCTTATTTTTGATTACCAATGTACTGGATTTTATTCGAATTTTGTCAAGTTTCTAATTAAAAGATCACGTAGTCAAATTTATATTTGAATTCTTTAACAGAGGGCTTAAATTAGTTGCGTTTTTATTGACTTTTTACGTTCTGTAATTTACTTGTTTTGCAAAACCCGTTTGATATGGGCACGCATGATCATTAATGCATCGAGTTTTAAAAAAATCGTTTCATGTTTGTTTGACTTTCAATGTTCCTGATGCATGTTCATTTAAAGTTTATGAATGCATTGCTATAAAAATGAATTAGATTGCGTACAAAGTTATTTATTTTACTATATGTAATTGAATTCTTGAAGAATGAGCTTCCTTTCATTGATTAAAGTTAATTGTACATTTTATACGGTGTGTTTAATATTTGCTTTTTGCATAATTGGCAAATTTCGTACTTTTTATGATTAAAATGTTTGGTTTTCTAGACTTTGGCGTCATTTACATGGAGTGGTCAACCCTTGTGATCCCACATACCCTTCTAAATAACCTATTATCATAGCTATATATATATATATATATTGCTGTGATAAGGAGTTATTTAGGGGTGTATTGAGTAGCAAGGTCGTGTAGCAACTATAAATAGCAATAGGAATTAGAAAACTGCACTTATTTAGCAGAAAAATATGTAATTCATACATTATGTAAATAGCAAGCATTTAACACCCTGTATATAGACTGTTATTAATTTTAAGTAATGCCAGTGAGCATATATTTCAACAATAGAACGCATATTCAGCAGAGAAATAATCGTATATGTAATTAAACACGCGTTGAGAAGTGTTCTACAATTTATAACATAAATACGCAGTAGAGTAGATAAAAACCTAACAAAGCTTTATGCAATAAACGCTTTGATAAGAAAACGCAGTTTCAAAGATGCATAAATACACAAACGAAAACAGTACTAAAGTTACATCATTTATTTTGTACAATTATACAAAAGACAATATCTACACAAAACAACAGACTTAAAGTTGAACGTCTGGCACAGATAACAATAGCAAATAAACACCATTACACGGAAATCCGAATTAATTACATCAGAAACAGCTTCAAAATACAGGGAATATTAAAGACAAAATCTGGTTGGTTGAAACAAATCTGCAGAACTGCTTGAAAACCCAACCCAGAGGTAGCGAGAAAAGGCTATTTAACACCCATTCGGTGATAAGACGAGTCAGTCCACAACTGATGCACGTCGAAACTACGACACTGTGAACCAGAAATCCACGCGTAAAATAAATAAAGTATAATACATCAAATTTATGTTACAGTGAAAACAGTGCAACAATTACGTTAAGCATAAATGAAGAACTTTTGCCGTTTTTTTTATAGAAAACGTGAGTAGAATTTGGGTAATTAATTTAAATTAAATATTTATAATGATAGGGCTTCAAATCTGTGTTGACAATAATACTCCTGGTATATTTCTGGACATTTCAAAGCTGCGTCGAAAGTAAGTTTTAATTCTAAGTGAATTCTAAGGGGAAAATTCTAATTCTAATTGGATTCTAAGGGGACAATTCTAATCGAATTCTGGTACAATTTTGGTACAATTCCAATCTGCGTCGAAAGCATTTAAGGGAAGAGATTCAAAGCATATGCAGACAAATATAAAATAAAGAAGCACGACGTAATTTTTGGAAAACGTGCTTTTATATACCTTAACGATATCTTAGTCATTTCAGATACCTCTGAAGAACATATCGTAACTTAGGCAATGCTGGTTTTAAAATAAATTGGAATAAATATAACCTTTGTTATTCATCTCTTTACTTCTTAGCGTTTACTGTTGACGAAAATGTTTTGCGTGCCGACCCTGATAAAGTACATGCTATTACTAATTTTAAAATACTTAAAAACGTCACTGAAATTAAACGTTTAATTGAAATGATATTTTTTATCGAACTTTTTTGTCAAACCTATCTACTATCTCTGTTCCTAATACCGCATTAATTAAAAATAAAAATTGGACTATTGAAGTACAAAAAGCTTTTGATGAAATAAAACGTTTGATTACCTCAGTCCCCATCTTAATTCCCCTAATTTTGAAGAAACATTTTATATTCAGACTGATGCCTCACTTATTGGCTTAGGTGCCAATTTTGTTTCAAGAAAAAGATAGTTTAGAACACCCAATCGCTTATGCAAGTCGTACATTAACTACTGCTGTACAGAAATATTCTGTTACCGAACGTGAGCTTTTTGGAATAATCTTTGGAATTGAATAATTTAGGAGTTATGTCGAAAGAACTCAATTTATAGTAATTACCGATCGTGCTGTCCTTACCTAGTTAAATAATTTAAAACAACCCGCTGGACGTTTAGTCATATGCAATTTTCGTATTTCACAATTCACCTTTACTGTTCGTCACAGACCTGGAAAATTAAATATTAAACCCGATGCTCTTTCTCGTGATGTAGCTGCTTTAAATCTTCCTTATTTAACTACCGATACCTGATACTCTAATATGGAATAAAAAGTAACTGAACATTCTGAAAACTACCCTTGCTTCCGTGTTATCAAAAATCGTTTATATAAATTTGTTAGTTCTTCTAAATTTAAACCTACTAACTTACCTGAATGGAAATTTGTAATCCCTACTTCTAATCGATTTGAAGTTTTGAAAATATTTCATGATGATTTTATCTCTGCAAATGTAGGTGTTATAAAAACTATGTCAAAAATCTGTTAGCCGTTACATTAAAAACTGTAAATCTTATGGTGCACAAAAAAGTTCACAAGAAAATCGTCCCGGTTTGATAAGTACCTTTAAAAAAGTATCTTATCCATTTCAATTAATTTCTCTTGCCTTACTAGGACTCCCTTCTCGATCTCTTATTCCTCTTCTCCCTTTTATTTTTCGAAGTCGCTGCATGGATAGATTGTTGCTATATCGCAACACTGGGCCGTGCGTGTGAAGGACGTCCGTCTAGCCGTGCATCGCCACTGTCTATCGTGGATATACGGG
This sequence comes from Platerodrilus igneus, assembly GCA_036346225.1. Classification (NCBI taxonomy): domain Eukaryota; kingdom Metazoa; phylum Arthropoda; class Insecta; order Coleoptera; family Lycidae; genus Platerodrilus; species Platerodrilus igneus. The sequence goes on along the minus strand of JARFIW010001117.1, from coordinate 3,130,254 downwards.
GACAGTGCACCTTGTTATTGTCTTGGCTTCGCCGACCTGTCTACCGACACTGCGGTGCAAAGATGCACTCCCGAGCGAATTAGTCCCGCATGTGTTCAAGTGAACAAGCCCGCTTCAAAGAGCCCCTCCCTCCTGAAGGATATGTGCAAGTAACTCCCAAATTTAAATTCCCCCCGTGTTTTGTTGTTACATTTATAGGTGGTGCGATGTGCCTCGACAAAGTGGTCCCCGAACCAAAATTAGGTTTTATGTCTTATAAAATATTTTTCTTTTATCGTAATATTTTATCTTACCTTAAGTTTTAGATTAAATCCTAAATGTCAAGTATCTATCGTTCATTAAAGAGCGGTTTAAGGATTTTATTTTACCGACTTATTATGTAGCCACGATTGGTTAATTATCTTTTCTCGAAAATATTTTGGAGACATTATCGTATCCTATCAAACGCTTGAACCCATAGATAGTTAGTTGTTTATCGTAATTTTTGTCTTTATCTCGAAGATGTTATCTTTAGTGTACCGTTACCGATAAGTCAATTATCGATATCTTTTTTTCAAATAAAATACTGCTACGTACCTAAACGTAGCCAGAAGAAAAGTATACCAAGCTAACTATCAAACGCAGAGAGTGGGAGGATTCACCTAAATACCAAAAAAACAAAAAAATTAAGCATATCGCCCACGATTATCTATTAACAAATAAAAATAAATAAAGGATTCTGTACAAACAAGCGAAAGCAATAAATTAATCCTTATTATTTCCAAGCAAACAATTAGGTAGTGGATTGTTTTAGATATGAAGTGCGCATCTCGTATTTTACAACAAATAAAACTAATCAGTAATGAAAATAAACATGTGAGCGTTTGTCAAACGTTTTTAAATTGTACCTAATACCTTTTGTAAAATATACTAATCAGTAGAAAAGAATTAACGCGTGAGAGCTTTTGTAGAACGTTTGTAAATTGTACATAAAACCTTTTGTAAAATAAACTAATCAATAAAGAGAATAAACGTGTGCGCTCTTTTGACAAGCAGGTTTAAAAATAGTACATCGCACATGTAGAGCGTTAATATCGATTCGCAGCAACAAACAATGGTTCTACAGAGTCACGTTTCTTATCACGTAACTACACCAAACGCTGGCACGGAATATGCCATTGATATACACAAAAGAATACAAGTTGTATATCTGTATAAGTCTGGATACTTAGCTTACAATCGATCGGGGGTGAGTCAACACAGCAACGCAGCGGTGGTCAGGATCCATTCACCCTGCCATCGTAGCTACAGCAGCAAACCACAGACAAAAGCAGCTGGTCCACGGCAACGAACAGTCGGGCCTACACAAAGAAAGAATCCATTTGGCCTCCAGCTAAAAAGGCAATACACGCAAGATACCTCCTACTGGTCGAACCAAAAAGACGTGCATTTGTTTTGAAGTACAGTGACGAATAATGTAGCAAATATTTCGACGCACAAGCTGCAGATCAAATTCAAAATAGGGCAAATAACACGAGTTCGAACTGTAAATCCTCGCGTTAACGAAAGCGCGATTAGCAAACTCGAAAACACGCTATCAAACAATAGTAGGATCTATCATCTCGACAAGTCTTTAAATAGGAAACACAAGAGAAACAATTATTCGCGTTCGTAATATATAATAAAAGAACTGATACCTAAAACAGGATATAACCTATTTAATTATAGCATAAGCTGTACGTTTTAAAGCAAAGTGGATTTGAGTTAAAATTATTGTTAAAGGGGGTTTATAAATTAACAAGTAAAATATACAGGATATTGATGAAAGATTTAAGGATAGTAACGTAGTTGATTTAATAAAATTATCGTAAAGCGGGCTTATGACTTAACAGGGGAAAAAGGAATTTATGTAAATGAAATAACCAGGTACCGTATACGGTTCTACTGCCGGAAATGAACGTAACAATATCTTGAGAAATCACTTTATTAATTTATTATTCCGAACCCTTGGTATTCATGCTAAAAGTAGAATTTATTATTATTGTGTAAAATACTTTAGTATTGTATTTGATAGGATATGTTAAGGAATTAGGTATTATAACTGCGGTAGCATTGTTAATTTGTTAACGTAACGTTGCAGCTACCGCATTAAACATGCTTTATTTTGTTGAAGCTTCTTCAGATAGTTCAAATTTCAAAAATGTTTTAAACGAGACAGATAAAATCTGAACTTATACATAATTAAAGGTGCAAGAAAAACTTTTGTAATTAGCTTTATAGTGTAGCATGTAGTGAATCTCATGCCTCCGACAAAATTTGTGGGGTCGAGGTGCAACAAACAAGATCTGTGCGCACTCAGTTCAAGTAAACCTTAACACCGAATGGCTGGCTAATTCCGCTTCCTGGTATTGCAACTTTTGCTACGGTTTAAAAACCAGGTAGCGCCTATGGACAAAAATAGTTTTGGTCTCCGTGAATATGTAAGCTGTCATACAAAAAGCCTTTTTTTCTTTTTTGTTTTCCCTTGAAGCTTTAAGGCGAATATAGAGTTTTATTTTAAAGCTTTCAGGAATTAGAATTATTTATTTAGGAGTTAGGAACTTTATTTTAAAATTTACAAAAACCCCCTTTATCTAGTGTCATTCCCCCAATGTAGTGAAACCCGGGATTAGTAAAATTCACATGGATCTCGGCGTCAGTTGTTTATCATTGCAAACGTAGACGCTGTCGCAGGGTTCTGGCGTGAGAATAAGTTATCTTCCCACAGACTCAAGCGGAAGAGCGTCGACCGCGGTTGGTGGGAGAAGCCATAAAAAGCAAAGACCATCTATTAGTGAGGCAGATTCTATCATACCGCCACACTTACCGTATCAATAAACTTATCGCTATTGGACTGCTAATGCGAGTGTTGTCGTTCCCACCCTTTCTACTTTCCTATCTTCTCGTTGGTGAAGCCCTACCGGTAACAGCAGCAACTCTAACAATAGGTGAAAAGCAAAATAAACGCGATCCCTGAGAAATCCAACACTAACAATACCCAGGGTGTGTTTTAATAACTTTAATTCGTTCGCCGGGAACTTATTGATAGGGTTGAGCATTATAATTTATTTGAGTTTATAATTATGAGTGATATAACATTAGATGATGTTAATAGTAAAAGATTAAATAAATACATTAGTACTTGTTAATCGATAGCTTATCTCAAAGAAAACAAGCCACATTAGATAGATCTGCGACAGGTTTAAAAATCAGTATCAATAGGTTTAAACCTTAAATTTTATTAAAATTTCACTTTTACAAACAATTTGTCAGGAACTAAATCAAGCGCAGCTTACATACAAATAATAATTTTTTTGCTTGCTCTATAAGTAAAAAAAAACAAACAACGAACCACGTGTTCGTTCTAAGTAAAAAGTCAATCAACGAATACGTGACAACTAAAACTTTAATAACACTAACCGCAATGGCGTTCAACTAATTAATTCTCGTGAAGTGGCAGTCAAATTCTAATAGTCAGTTTCACTCAACAATCCACTACCTAATTTAAAGTGCTAGCCTTATGAATATGGTTAATTACCGATATGTGTTCTCATATGTGTTGATAGAGTACTCGTTTGAGATGCTTTGTAATTACAAACCTTACATGAATACGGTTTATCGCCAGTATGTGTTCGCATATGTTTTGTTATACTATTCTTTTGAGATGCTTTGTAACTACAAACCTTACATGAATACGGTTTATCGCCAGTATGTGTTCTCATATGTTTTAATATATAACCCTTTTGAGGTGCTTTATAATTACAAACCATACACGAAAATGGTTTATCACCGGTATGCTTTCTGATGTGTCTTTTTAGACTACTCATTTGAAACGTTTTGTAATTACAATCCATACACGGCAATGGTTTATCAGTATGTGCTCTCATATGCATTTTTAGACTTTCTTTAAGTGATGTTTTATAACCACAAACCATACATGAAAATGTTTTATCATCGGTGTGTGTTCTTGTATGTATTTTTAGATAACTCTTATTAGCTGTTTTGAAATCACAAACCATACATGAAAATGGTTTATCACAATTATGTGTTCTCATATGTTTTGTTAGACTACACTTTTCAAAAGCTTTGTAATTACAAACCATACACGAAAATGGTATATCAGAGGTATGTTTTCTCATGTGTCTTTTTATACTACTCATTTCAAATGTTTTGTAATTACAAACCATACACGACAGTGGTTTACCAGTATGAGCCCTAATATGTATTTGTAGACTTTGTTTATGTAATGTTTTGAAATCACAAACCATACATGAAAACGTTTTATAATCGGTATGTGTTCTCGTATGTATTTTTAGATAACCCCTATGAGCTGTTTTAAAATCACAAAGCATACATAAAAATGGCTTATCACCGGTATGTGTTCTCATATGTTTTGTTAGAATATACTTTTCAGATGTTTCGTAATTACAAACTATACACGAAAATGGTTTATCACCGGTATGCCTTCTCATATGTCTTTTTAGACTACTCATTTGAAATGTTTTGCAATTACAAACCATACACGAGAATGGTTTATCATCAGTATGTGCCTTAATATGCAGTTTTAGACTTTCTTTATGAGATGTTTTAAAATGACAAACCATACATGAAAATGGTTTATCACCGGTATGTGTTCTCGTATGTATTTTTAGATACCCCTTACAAGATGTTTTGAAATCACAAACCTGACATGTAAATGGTTTCTCACCAGTATGCTTTCGCATATGCTGGATCAGTCTATCTTTAATTAAGGTCTTGTAGTTACATGTATTGCAATATCGTAGCCTACCTTTTAAATTTACGCGTCCTGTATTATTATCGTGTTGTTTGGAGTTGTACTTAGGAATACTTCTTGTACTTTCACTGGCATTGACCTTTGTATAGGCACTTTTTAATATATACTTATTGTAAGTCTGAGAAGTATTAGCAACTTCATTTATGCTAGTTGTAGACACAAAAGCTATGTCGTTGATTAGTAAGAATGATTCCTCTTCCTCGGTTAATTCGGCCAAAGTATCGAGTCCTTCGTTGATATCTAGATCTTCATATGAATTCTCGTATGATGGACATACATTTATCTTTATATTACAGTCCATTTTTGTTGTTCACGCCATACGCAAGAGTATGTTAACTCTTTAGGTCTCGGATAGATATAGACCTCGTCATCCGCGACGTCACACAAGTACTAACTATTTATGTAGATATTTGTTTACTTAATAATGTACAATATTTATGCTACAAATTTTGGTTTGAATAATAGTAATTTACGACTTTGCCAATAATTTTAAAGCCAAATATTAAATGTTGACGTTTCAATTTTAGATTATATGCCATGCCTTGTTTAGTTGGTGTCAACGACCTCTTGAATTTTTCCGTTTTTATATATTGATATTTGGCTAGTTTTTGCTTCAAACAGTGCTATTCAGAGCTCATATTAGTATTAAACTGAACTCTAATAACCAAAGACAATGAACGAGATTCATTTAGACCCAGAACCAAGCTACTTGTTGCTAGTTTAATCACCTTTATAGGCTGTGTGAAAATCGTTAGTATTCGTTTTCCAGTTAAATTTATAATGCAACTGTTGGACTAAATTCATATTTATATTAAGCATTCAGGTCGCCGGTTGAAAATAAAAGGATCAGAGAGTTTGTTGCTGTGGCAGTCAGAATTTGATGTTTTTTAGTTTTGCCATTACAAGTACTTGTGCTTTATTATTTTTCTATAATAAAAATAGACAAACCACTGTGTGTGTTGCTTTTCTGTGTAAAGTAAGCATTATAACTTTACTCAGTAAACAAGAACTTTGAAAAAGAAAATTTCCAACAGATTATGGGCCCAGTTGTTGCGAAACGGAGTACTGAATTTGTGTAAAAAAAAGCAACAAGTTTTTATGATGTAATTACTGGAGATAGTTTGCAGCCTACCATCACCCAAAACGAAGAATATAAAGTTTGGATACGAAAAGATGCAAAGGCTATGTGTGTTTTAACGTCGGCAATGGAATTAAATCAAATAACGTTAATAGAAAATTGTAATACTTCTAAAGAAATTATAGATAAGCTGGACGGTATTTATTTCCAAAATTAATAAAATAATGTTGCATGAAAAGTTTCACCATTATAAGATGGAAGCAAATGATTCTATTGCTCAACATGTTTCAAAAATTGAAAATTTGGCAAGTAGATACTATTAGTGATTCAGTAATTTTAATGAAAATCCTCCCGACTCTTTCATCTTCCTCTAAAATTCCGTAATGTAAGACAAGCTTGGTTGTCTCTAGATGAAAGCAAACAAACAATAACAAATCTAACAGCGAGGCTGTTGGATGAAGAAGTACATCTTACAGGGGTGGAAGAAACTGACACAACATTAGCAACAACAAGTATTTCAGTCAGTGGACGAAAAAATAACGAGTTGTGCTATAACTGCCGTAGAAGAGGACTTTTGCTAGGGACTGTCGTCTAAAAGTATCAAGAGGTCAAAATCAATATCGTGGTAGATTTAAAGGAGGACGAGGAAATTGGCGAATCCAAAATAACCAGTTCAACTTCAGCAAGTGCAAACTCTACCTCTACTGCTTTTAATGTGACAGATGCTGGTCTAAACAATTTGTATTGCGGAGAAGACGTATGGCTAAGGGATAGTGGAGCGTCTACACATATGACTTACAAGCGGGAGTACTTTTCCGAATTTAATGAAATAGATAAAAGAGAAATACGTGCAGTGGTTTTAGGAAATAATATTAATTTAAAAGTAGAAGAAGAAGGAAAAATTAATATTCAAAAATTTGTTAATGGACAATGGAGTGATGGCACTATAAATGATGCACTCTATATACTTGAGTTAAGGAAAAATCTGTTTTCAGAAGGAGGTGTAACAAATAGGAACATGAAAATTGTTAAAAACAAGCAGGTTGCAGAGATTTATGACTGTGAAAATTGAAGTGTTAATTAAATACTTTAGTTAGTTGTGTTATTTTGTCTTACATATTGCCAGTTAATGTCAAGTAGTTTTACCTAATGTATATGTTGAGTTTTCTGTTCATTAAAGCCTTACTACAGGTCCAATTCATTACAATTTAATGAACAGAACTATTGTAACTTTTTAAATGGATCAATTGCTACGTCCTGAGAAATTTGGCGTAGATCCTAACTTACAGACTGCCACTCAAGAATGGAAACACTGGTTTCAAACATTTCAAAACTTAATTGATTCCCTAACTTTTCCAGCAGAAGGTCCCAAGGAGATCTTTTAAAACTAAGTATACTCGTAAACTACGTATCTCCAGCTGTATACGAGAACATCTCTGATTGTTCGTCTTATGAACTAGCTATAGAAAATTTAACAAAAATATATGTTAAAGAAGTAAATCAGATATACAGTAGACATGTCCTCGCGACCCGTGAACAACGATCTGGTGAAAGCATCGATCAGTACTTGCAAATATTAAAATCTCTCTGAAAAAATTGTCTATTTAAATCGGTTACCGCTGAACAATATCAGTACGAATATATTAGAGATGCTTTCATAAGAGGATTATTTTCAGGTGACATTAGGCAAAGACTTCTAGAAAGCAATACTTTATTTCTTCAACAAGCACTAGATAAAGCAAGATTTCTGGAAACCACTCAAATACAATTAAATCTCTATAAAACATCGCCTATACCTACTGTTAACAATGTTTCATTAGTCTCAAAACGAAAACAAAAATTCACAAGTAGGGGCAGTACCGCAACGCTTTGAATCGTCTAAGAGATGCTTCTTTTGTGACCGTTCTAGACTCTATAGAAGTATATGCCCCACTAAAAACTCTGTCTGTAAATTATGTAATAAAATGGGCCATTGGGCTAATGTTTGCAAATTTTCAAACGCTAAACTAGTGACTGTGGGGGCTATTTCATCAGCAGTAGATGGGTCTTATGTTACGGCTGCTATGCACCCAAGCCTAACAAAATCGTCTATTAAGATTAAAGTAAATGGTAAAAGTAGAGGAAAATCAAGAATTCCACTGCCTCATTTCCACCAGCATCCTCATTTCCACACACATCTGGACCAAATAGTTTTCTTCGACTAACCATTTTTAACTTTCGAGATTAAATATATCTTGTTTGGTGTTAATTAATATTAGATTTTTTTCAGCTATCCGAATTTCTAGGAATTTTTTAGATGGCATCATCCCCCAGGGAGCTACCCTCCTTTAAACATTTTTTACCGGTAGCAAATTCTAACCGTCCTTATAAATTTTTTTAGCCATGCGATACATCAAATTAGTCTAGAATTTTATGCAGAATCCGAATCTGTAAACTGATTTGAAATAGGACCACCCCTTGCCGTTTTACATACTCTGCGAGATAAATCTTTCTCCACATTTCTACCCACGAGATAATTGTACCTTGTTTGGTACCAATTAATATTAGAATTTTCTCAGCTACCCAAATCTCTTTAATTTTTACAATCCCACTCAAGCAACATAAAATTGATATTGTGGTTGACCTCTAAATTTTGTCGCGTACTTTAAACGAGTGTTTTATCTAACGTATCTATTTGGTTTCCTCGTCTCGTCTATGCTATCGATATCCCGTCTCAGCTTGCTTTCAAACCACCTGTTGTTTTCGTAGTCTTCGCATCGACCGTTAACTAAATTTTCTACAGAATTATGTTCCAACGTACATTCAGGTTCGTTAAACTTGTTTATTTATCTGTCAGGCTTTTCTCTTAACCGATTGTCCGTTTGAAATCGTACTTTCCATGTTGTTCAACTTATAGAATTATTTAGGATTTATTTTAACAAAAGCTTTTTTAGTTAAATGAAAAATGTGCGTTTACATTATTGATTTTATACAAAACCTCTCCTTATTCTTTGATGTGCTTGATTTACAATTTTTAAAATATTACAGCTGATTCTATTCGTATCCTCCTTGAGTTTTCACGTACTACAAAGCTTCTACACTTATGTAAATTTAACATTCCGATTTATTACTACAAATGTATGCTATTATGCGTCCGTTTTAATGTCAAAACTAATTAATTTGGCGCGTAAATAAATTATTCCTATTTTCTATATAGACGGTTGTTACAAATTTATTTTCTTGACTTATCGATGCCTCTAAACCTATAACTTACACGATAATATATATATATATATATATATATATATATATATATATATATATTAATGTCATAAGAAGCCACGAGAGGTTATTGAAACCCAAATTCTACAAATAAATCCCACTAAAATATAATAGAATCCGGAAAAAATAGAAATTTCCATAAACTCATGGTTACGACCTGTATAATACAAGCGTACTTTTATTCACTGATGCATAAGCGAAAAATGCAATTGACCGTATATAAATAATCACCCTGTATGATATAAGCGTATTGTAGAAAAATACCAAGTAACGTAAGTTGTATATGTAAAAATAATTAATTTTAGATACCGTACAAACGCATTCAATGCAAACGTAAATAGATCATTTTAAGATAAATACAAAGCAATTTATTTTTACTTATTAATTATTTTAATTAATTAATAATTTTTTGATAAAAATGCTTTTCATTGTGTATTTACAAAGCCCGATTTTAATATTAATTTTGTGTAGTGAAAACTTTGCAACAACATTTTGATGTAGTAGTCAGCGAGCCTGGTATTTACGTGGAACTTGAATTCGTCCAGGACAGGGCAGAAGAAAACTATTACCAAACATCAGTTACATTTTATAGAACAAATTATAAAACGTTTTCGTTTTAGCATTGCAAATCATGTGGCTGTACCTGCAGATCCACATGTGATTTTGCTCAAAGGAGAGAGTTTTAAGGAAAATCACTTTCCTTACAGGCAATCAGTTGATTCTTTGTTGTTATCTACAATAGTAAGTCGTCCAGACATTGCTGACGGGTAAGTCAATTTTTAAATAATTATACAGGAGAACATTGGAACGCAGTTGGTCGTATATTTAAATATTTACCGGCAACCAAATATTTAAGCATAACTTACCAGTATTAGGACAACTTGAAGTTAATGGCTTATACCGATTCAGATTACGCCAGTGATCCAAACACCAGGAAGTCTATAACCGGTTTTGTTATTATATTGGCAGGAGCTCCAACAGTATCTGAATATATTGCTGCTGCACAAACCACAAAGGAGTTACTGTGGTTATATCAGCTATTTTTGGATGTTGTTGAAAGTATTGCAATTCCAATACAGTCATTTATAAATAATCAGAGCGCGGCCAAACTAATAAAAAATCCGGAATTTCATCAACGAAGCAAGCATGTTGACGTGCGGTATCATTTTGTACGAGAAAAATATAAAGAGGGTTTTATAGAACCAAAGTATGTTTGCTCAAAAGAACAATTGACCGATATTTTCACTAAGCCATTACCAAAACCACTTTTTGAAAAATTGCGTGCGAAGATGGGAGTGAAAAGTATATAATTTTTTATTTTTATTATAATATTACAATTCCAGAAGTTCTTTTGTTTGTCTGGAATATTTGAATGTTGGTTAATTTAGACCATATATGAAAAACATTCATTTAGGGAGAGTGTTGGACTAAATTCATATTTACATTAAGCATTCAGGTGGCCGGTTGAAAATAAAAGAATCAGAGAGTTAGTTGCTGTGACAGTCAGAATTTGATGTTTTTTAGTTTTGCCATTACAAGTACTTGTGCTTTATTATTTTTCTATAATAATGTAGCGGGCTTCTACTACCGCATTTCAGTAATTTAAAACAAGTAATAACAAGAGTCTTTATTACTCACTGTTCACAAGTCTAATTAACAGTATATGCCTTATTTATAAATGTTTTCAGTCTCATTAACATTGAAGCACTATCACACTAATGAATTTACAAGCACTAGTATCTTCTTAAACTAACTTCTTAACCATATGTCCATTAACAACACTAACACAACTACTATAATTTATTTATTATACTTTTGTCTATTTATGTATTCTACAAGCTGCATGTACATTAGACACGTGCACATCATATACCATTTATGTTTACTGTTGAACTTCCAAAAGCTCAACTATTTAATTTTACACGATATAATTTATATTCGACATTCTGATATAGACTAACTCTGTACTTCATCATCGGTCTTATTTATACCGTGAATTAAAAAAGATGACTCATCCTCCAGTAATTGCTAGAAGATTCTCGGTCCATGGAGAATATACAGTGCTTGCGGCATTTGTGTGTTTGACGGGTTGGCTTATAGTAGCTCGCAACAATAAAAATAGACAAACCACTGTGCGTGTTGCTTTTCTGTGAAGAAAGCTTTATAACTTTACTCAGTAAACGGGAACTTTGGAAAATACAAAATTTTCCAACGGCAACATGTAATTATTTTAGATTTATCACGTTTCTGTTGATACTTGATGATCGAATTTAAAACATGATGAGTTTTTAATGGTAGTGAACGATCCCTGAATACAGTCTTGCACAGTACTGGATTTAAATGGTTAAAAGATAATTCAAGAAGAGGTTTAATGGAAGTGCTAAATATTATGAATAAATGGAATTCGATTCTGGCAGATATATGAAAATGAAAGAAGAGAATCTATAGCATTTTTATGCTTTTAGACGAATCGTGGCTTTTTCAGAATCTAAATGAAGTACCTAATGGGGCTGAAATTGATTTTTCTCTTCTTTCACAGAAAACCTACATTACTACAGAGAAGGCAATAAGCAAAATTTGAAAATTAATTATTAAAGAATTTGAAAAATTATTTGTAATAATTTTAAACAACGTGTCGTATTATTATACTTGTTAAATAAAACATCTAACAGTTTCTAGAAAAAAAGTAGCAATGTAGAGCGACTTACTAAATAAGCAATTTCTTATGGAACTAATGATTTTAAGCAAAGTGTATTTAACTTGTCACGATGTAAGTTAAAATTATGTGCTTTATAACATACCAGTATTTATTAAAAATTTTAGGCATTAACCACCAAAGATTTTTAAATCGGATTTGCTGGCCGAACGATATGGACATAAAGTGTTAAGATTGCCTCCGTATCACTGCATATTCAATGCAATTGAAAATGTATGGGGTGTTAGTAAGAGCTACTACAACCAACACGCTGGAAGAGATGGGAGGTCTGTTGAAAACTGTTTACAGATGTGGAAACAAGCATTAGAAAAATAATATCAGAGATTTGGGTACATTCGATAGAACATGCAGAAAAAATTATCAAAGATTGGTGGGAACGTGAAATCAAATTTGATCAAGAAGATATTGCACCTCTAATTATTAACCTTGGTGATGGTGATGACAGTGATTTAGATTTTCAATCAAATCGAACTAGTCAACCAGACGCATGGCTACTTAGAATAAAAAAACTTTTTAACACGATGTACTTCTAATTTAATTATCTTAAACTTTATGTATAATAAACAAGGGTCATGGCTTACATTACGTGACCTCAGCTAGAGACTTCTATCTTGCGGTAAATACTTTCAAATACGTCTAAAATAACAAATCAACAGAAAAAATGCGGGTTTTTGCGAATTATGCGTAAAAAACGAGATTGTTGTACCCAGTTTTGAGGTTATGTAACCCGATTAGTGCTATTTTAATTTTGCCCTTAATTTTGTTTAAGGCATTAATTGTAATATAATAAAAGTACGAACACATTTGGATAGTTATTTGTGATAATCTGCTTTGAATACAATTAACACAAGGTTGGAATATGTATAGCCAAAAAATTTTTTGCTTAACCTTTTCTAAGAATGTGTTAGGAGTATAACTTAGTTGTTTTGATTGCTTTACTTTTATCACAAATACACACCACTGAGTTACACCCTGATAAAAAATACTTGAGTTTCGGTTAATCATTAATATATTTAAACTATTAAATACTTACGTTTTCGGTTACTATTATTGTTCATTACCATTTTTATTATAAGAATTAAATTCTATTTTTATTTTGTGAAGGATTAAAGCATATTGCATAATTATTGTCTCATTCTGAGATGTTAGTGCCTAAGAATAACTAGGATGTGCAATGATTAGGCAAAACGTTGTTGAATATTATTTCACTAATATTATTTGTTGCTGAGGGTATCATTAGGGTTATTGATATAGTAGTTGTACTAACATTATTCGATGCTGACTGTCAACGAAACAAAAAAACACACTAAGGTGCGGCGGGGTTAGGTTTCTGTGACAATTAGAAGAGATTATGTTATTCTTTTAATATTTGCATTAATATTATTCCCAGCTTCAGGTAGAGCAGAATTTATTTAAGAAGAGCCTGAACGTCATTTGACATATACGCAAACCTTGAAAGTCAGTGGCGTGGCGGATTTAATAATTTTTATCAAACTCCATAGAGTAAATATTCTAAAATAAAGTTTTATTTTGTTGGTGATTTAAATTTACATCGCGAATAAGCAAGGCATATAACACAAAGAAACAGAAAGAAAACTATAAAAGCGTAAGAAATAAATATAGAATGTCAAAGTCACAAATATGAATTGACATTTAATAGCAAATTATCTATGCCACTGATATACTGACACCGTTTTAGCCGTATGCGCATGATGATGTACAGGCTCTTCTTAAATAAATTCTACTATACGAGATATTCGAACGGGTGCATGAGTGGAAATAGTGTCGAGGTATAAATAATGCTGAGGCGAAAATTGAGGTTTCAACATAGATTAGTAGTCGAAATGTTTTACTACTAAGAAAAATAATCGAACGGGTGTAAGAGCGAAAATAGTGTCGAGGTATAAATAATGCTGAGGCGAAAATTGAGGTTTCAACTTAGGTTAGTAGTCGAAAGGTTTTATTACTAAGACAAAATAATCGAACGGGTGCATAAGCGAACATTTAGTGTTGAGGGATAAATAGTGCTTAGATGAAAATAGTGCTGTGGTTTCAACTGAGTAGTTTAAATGTTTTACTACTAAGACAAAAATTGAACAGGTGCATGAGCGAACATAGTCTTGAGACAAATAGTGCTGAGGCGAAAATAGTGTTGTGGTTTCAACTTAAGTTAGTAGTCGAAATGTTTTACTACTAAGACAAAATAATCGAATGTGTGAATGAACGGAAATAGTGTTGAGGCATAAATAGTGCTGAGACGAAAATAGTGTTGAGGTTTCAACTTAAGTTAGTAGTTGAAACGTTTTACTACTAAGAAAAACAAACAAACGGGTGTATGAGCGAACACATAGTCTTGAGGAATAATAGTGCTGACGCAAAAATAGTGTTGAGGATTCAACTTAGGTTAGTAGTCGAAATGTTTTACTACTAAGACAAAATAATCAAACGGGTGCATGAGCGAACATATAGTCTTGAGGAATGAATAGTGGTGACGCGAAAATGGTATTGAGGTTTTAACTTAGGTTAATAGTCGAAATGTTTTACTCCTAAGACAAAATAATCGAACGGGTGCATAACTGAAACAGTGTTGAGTGATAAACAGTGCTGCGGCGAAAATAGTGTTGAAGTTTCAACTTAGGTTAGTAGTCGAAATGTTTTACTACTAAGACAAAGTAATCGAACGGATACACGAGGGAACATATAGTGTTAAGGCATAAATACTGCTGATGCGAAAATAGTTTTGAGGTTTCAACTTAGGTTAGTAGTCGAAATGTTTTTCAACTAAGAAAAACAAGCAAACGGGTGGATGAACGAGCATATAGTTTTGAGGAATAAATAGTGCTGACGCAAAAATAGTGTTGATGTTTCAACTTAGGTTAGTAGTCGAAATGCTTTACTACTAAGACAAAATAATCGAACGGGAGCATGAGTAGAAAAGTGTTGAAACCTAAATACTGCTGAGGCGAATATAGTGTTGAAGTTTCAACTTAGGTTAGTAGTCGAAATGTTTTACTACTAAGACAAAATAATGGAACGGGTGCATAACGGAAATAGTTTTGAGGCATAAATAGTGCTGCGGCGAAAAAAGTGTTGAGGTTTCAACTTAGGTTAGTAGTCGAAACGACGCGAACCACAATTATCAGACAATTATACTTCCATAACTCATCACACTTTACAGAACAAATGCATCAGCATAAGCAAATCCATACAGGAGTAGACCACCTACTTGCAAGACGAGAGTTTCTCCACAGTATGAACTTGGCATCTGACCTGGATCTGATGACAACTTGACACGTGAAATAACTCACTACCTAATTTAAAGTACTAGTCTAATGAATATGATTAATTACCGATATGTGTTTTCTCATATGTTTTGTTAGCATACTCAATTGAGATGCTTTATACATGAAAATGGTTTATCACCAGTATGTGTCCTCATATGATTTGTTATACTACTCGTTTGAGATGCTTTGTAACTACAAACTTTACATGAATGTGGTTTATCGCCAGTATGTGTTCTCATGTGTTTTATTATACTATCTTTTTGACGTGCTTTGTAATTACAAACCATACATGAAAATGGTTTATCGCCAGTATGTGTTCTCATATGTTTTACTATACTATACTTTTGAAGTGCTTCGTAATTACAAACCATACATGAAAATAGTTTATCATCGGTATGAGTTCTCATATGTTTTGTAAGACTAACCTTTTCAAATGCTCTGTAATTACAAACCATACACGAAAATGGTTTGTCACCTGTATGCGTTCTCATATGTTTTGTTAGCATACTTGCTCTAGAAGCTCTGTAATTACAAACCATGCATAAAAATGGTTTATCACCGGTATGTCTTCTCGTATGTATTTTTAGATAACGCTTATGAGCTGTTTTGAAATCACAAACCATGCATGAAAATGGTTTATCACTAATATGTGTTATCATATGTTTTGTTAGATTACCCTTTTCAGATGCTTTGTAATCACAAACCATACACGATAATGGTTTATCACCGGTATGCGTTCTTATATGTCTTATTAGACTAATCATTTGAAATGTTTTGTAATTACAGATCATACATGAGAATGGTTCATCATCAGTATGTGTCCTCATATGTAGTTTTAGGCTTTCTTTATTAGATGTTTTGAAATCACAAACCATACATAAAAATGCTTTATCACCGGTATGTGTTCTCATATGTTTATTTAGATTGCTTTTAAGTGCTGTTTTAAAATCACAAACCATACATGAAAATGGTTTATCACCAGTATGTGTTCTCGTATGTGTTTTTAGATTACTTTTATGAGTTGTTTTAAAATCATAAGCCTGACATGTAAATGGTTTATCACCAGTATGCTTTCGCATATGCTGGATCAGTCTATCTTTAGTTAAGGTCTGGTAGTTACTTGTATTGCAACATAGTAGCCTACTTTTTAAATTTACGCTACCTGTATTATTGTGGTGTTGTTTGGAGTTGCATTTGGATACACTTCTCGTACTGTCACTGGCATGGGACTTTGTATAGCCACTTTTTAACATATGTTTATTGTAGGCCTGAGAATTATTAGGAACTTCATATATGCTAGTTGTAGACACAAAAGATATGTTGTTGTACAGTAAGAATGATTCCTCTTCCTCGGTTAATTCGGCCAAAGTATCGAGTCCCTCTTTGATATCTAGATCTTCATATGATTTCTCGTATGATGGAGATTCATTTATCTTTATATTACAGTCCATTTTGTGGTAATACACAAGTGTATTTTAACGCTTTAGGTTTCGGATAGATATTACACTTAGTCCGCTAACCTTGGTCATATTTGTTTACTACTTGTTCTGTAATTCAATAATTCCTATTACGTAGTTATATTTGATTGTTAATATTTAAACAATTCTTTAAATAGAAGGAGTATAGTTCACAACGTGTCATTAATCTACAAAGTTTTAATGACGACCGGATGCCATACGCAACAGCAGAGTGTCTAATATAACACATATTGGACTTGTATTCCCGTCTTCCATGGGTACTGCATAATGTATAGTAGAGACCAAATAAACATATTGACCCTTATTTAGAATGTTATGGATTATTATATTATGGTCAATTTCATAATACAAGACATAAAGCTATTATACCTAAAGTATGCTTAAAGATAAAGTCGACTTTTAATAATATTCTGTTTCAAGAAAATAGAACAGTCCACTTTAGTTAAATAGCCATTTAAGTTTTTAAGTGAATGGTGGCAATTCTGAAATCTAATAATTAGTTAAATTGTACTGAATGTGCAGTATAATTTAGGTTATGCTGTGTTTAATTGGTTATGTGTAGTAATAATGTAATTATTTGCCACTTTACCTTTCCAGTTTCCTAGTTACTAGGTTGCAAAATGTTTATTTTAGCTGTCAAATTATTAGCTAAGTTTTTAGTTGATTAGAACCTGATAAAAGGTAGAATTACTAAACACACGATTTTATTATTACAATCTAATCAACTAATATTTCTAATCACTGACTTACATACTATTAATGGATAAATTACTAAAACCAGGTCGGTTTGATTTTGCTCCATGCGCTAGTGAAACGGCTCAAGAATGGAGGCATTGGATAGCTACGTTTGAAAATTTTCTGAAGTTAACAAAAGAGGTTACTGAAGAAGAAAAGCTAACCTTGCTTATCAATCACATTAGTCATAGCGTGTTTAGTTTTGTAGAAGACTGTTCCTCTTATTGTGATGCTAAAAAACGTCTCAACATTTTATTTTCTAAAAAAAAATGAAATATTCGATTTTAAAGCGACGAATAATGCTGAAGAGAACCGTGATGATTACATTAGGGATGCCTTTATAAGCGGGTTGAATCCACAACGTATCCGGCAGCGTCTTTTGGAAAATGAAACCCTAACCCTAGATGGCGCGGTTACGCAAACTTTGCCTCTGGAATCTGCCCTAAAACATGCTGAAGCTTATGTTCAACCGTTAGATAACTTAAGTGCCTTACCTGGTGAATATGATACTGCGGGCGAGAAGTCGTGGAACGTTATTTTTGAGGGAACAAAAGACATCCTCGTCCTAATTGCCCTGCAAAAAATGTGACTTGTAGGAAATGCAAAAAGTATGGGCATTTTGCTAAACTGTGTAAATGGGGGAAGGTTATGGATAGGACGACTAATGCTTGCCTCGACGATTCTGAATAAATTGTAGCTGCTGCTCCTAAATGCCTATCGAAATCCGTGATTAAGATTAAAGTCAATAATTTTGATGCTGACGCCTTGGTAGATACTGGGTGTTCTGAAACTTATATCGATAAGGATTATGTTTCTTTTTTTAATATAACTACGTATCCCAGTTCGGGGCCTTATATCTATGGCTTCATCGTCACACCAATCTAGAGTTGAGGGGCACTGTTTTGTTAATTTGGGGATACTGAATCACAAGTACGCTAGCGTTAAGCTGACTATCCTTTCTAAACTTTGTACTGATGTTATAATTGGCCATGATATTCTTGAGCTCCACAGTTCGGTGAACGTGGATTTTGAAGGTTCTAACACTAGTTTAATTGTATGCAGCACTACTTGTGCTAAAGTAGATCCTACAGTGTTATTTTCCAACCTGGCCTGGGACTGCAGGCTTATTGCTACGAAATCGAAGAAGTGTTCATGCGAGGACGAGAAACTCATCAATCAAGAAGTTATACAGCTGCTTCGGGAGGTAGTTATTGAACCTAGTCGCTCCCCTTGGCGTGCCCAAATGTTAATCACAAAGAACGCTAACCACCGTAGAAAAATGGTGATAGACTACTCACAAACTGTAAATCGTTTCACTTATCTTGATGCTTATCCGCTGCCAAATATATAAAAATTAGTCTCGAAGGTAGCAAAATTCAATATATTTAGTACTGTTGATCTACGGAATGCTTATCATCAAATACCGCTACGGGAAGACGAAAGGAAGTATACTGATTTTGAAGTTAACGGAAAACTTTACTAATTTTGCAGAATTCCGTTTGAGGTAACTAATGGAGTAGCTTGCTTCCAGAGAGCTTTAGACGACATAATTTCTAAAAAAAAATTTCAGGCGTGTATGCCTATCTCAATGACGTAACAGTCTGTGGTAAGAATCAAAGCGAACACTACAAAAACCTCAAAAATCTTCTTACAGTGTTCTCAAAATACAACTTTACGTTGAATGAAAGCAAAAGCATCTTTCCTGTAAATTCCATTACGTTTAGGCTATTACGTTAAAGATAACAGTAGCGGGGTAAGGCCGGTCTGAATTCAAAACGTGCCCACACGTATTTTACATATGTAAAATACACGTGCACCGTCTTGAATTCAGACCCGCCTTATATACTTTCAATGTAAAATAGTTGTGAAAATATGAATTCAGATTATATACTTTCAAATGTAAAATACTGGTGGGCATGTTTTGAAGTCAGACCGGCTTTATATTACTTTCAATGGAACATACTTTAAAACACACGTATGTTGAAAAATGAAGTGCAGAGAAAATGTGTGTAGATGTTTTGAATTTGGTTTTCTAGCGAGAAGTTATAAAGTATGACAGATGCAAAATATCGCATTCAAGTCAATTGTGTTTAATTAAAGTGGATTCTGATTTATGTTTTTTACTTATATTTATAGGCTGCAAATACACATGGGCCGGTTTCAATTCAAAATGTGTGTTCACTCTTGTGATAGGTTGAAAAGTAGGTTGGCAAAGTACACAGATGGTGGTAATCTGCTATATAAGGAGATTGCTCCTAATATTAATTTAATTAGTTGAAGTTTACTGCATATATTTATATACCTACATATACAAATATGTATATAATTGATATTCAGGGATCTTAATACAAGATAAACGAGTTTGTGTGCAAGGAAATTGCGGTTTTGGACTTGTTGTTAGGTGATGTTTGGCATCAAATTTTTAAACTGCCAATGCAGTCTAGTTGTTTGAGCCAAGATCATATAAAACATAACGACTGGGTGACAAGGAATATTCATGGTCTTTCTTGGGATGAATCTTCAACGGCTGGAATGGTGTCATCATATATAGCGCTTTATTTGAAGCAAATTATCCGACCCGGTGAAGAAGTATTTGTGAAGGGTCTAGAAAAGAAGAAATTGATTGAAGCCTATCTAATGCAAAACGTTGTAACTGATATGCTTGCACTAGGTTGTCCTAAGCTATTGGAGTTAAAAATCAGCAATCGTTTAAAATATATCATCCATTGTTGTAGACACAGCAATAATAATCTGCAATGTGCAAAACAAAATACCTTTTTATTAAAAGAATGGTTTGATAATAATAAAAAACAATAGAAAGATTTTGTCTGTATTATTTATTTTAACATAATTTTACAATGTTAGCCTTACAAAATACCTTTTTATTAAAAGAATGGCTTGATAATAATAAAAAACAATAGAAAGATTTTGTCTGTATTATTTATTTTAATATAATTTTACAATGTTAGCCTTACAAAATACCTTTTTATTAAAAGAATGGTTTGATAATAATAAAAAACAATAAAAATCCTCACACTGTCTTTAATTGTATATTTTGGTATTTTGGTTGCAAGTTTGATGTGGGTAAATGATGATTTAAGAATAGTTTTCTCATTTGATTTATCAACTTTTACAGGTTTGACTCAACAGTACTGTGAACTGTATTGTTGTATTGTTTCACAATATCACTTAAATTTTTTATCCAATTGTAAGAACCGTTCAGGTTAAACAAGCGCCATATTTTTCCCTTTAAAGTTCTAATTACACGTTCCACAATGCATGCTTTCTTTGTAGAAAAAACACTATAATGGTTTATGCCATATGTCTGCATTAAGGATTGAAAGTGTTTGTTATAATATTCTTTACCAAAATCAGACTGCAAATTTCTTGGCGGATTTTTAAATTTATTTAAAATTGTTTTCATTGCAGCAGTAACATCAATACCCGTTTTACTTTTAAGTGGTACAGCCCATACGTATTTGGAGAAACAATCAATAACTACTAAAATGTATTTAAATCCTTTGTTTGTTTGCGAATATGGTAGCATTTCAATCAAATCGGTCTGAAGAAGGTCATTCAAACCTTTTACTATCACTTTGCGTCTCTTGAAATTTATTCTTGCTGGTTTATAAAGTTCATTTACTATATCCTCCTTCACTTTTAATTGAGCAACTATCATAATACTTTTTTTTCTAATCACGATTTATTAAATACAATTAATAAATACCTCTATGTTTGAATGTCGTGGGCTCCACTTGCTTTGAAAGGAACTTTTAATATAAAATCAAGAAACATTGTGGTATTGTTTATGACAGCACCGCTGTCACGAAAGCTGATTACATCCATACGTTTAAGCAAAAATCCTTGTAACTGTGCAATTACATAACTTTTTTCGTTTATAAGAATTTCAATATCTTGCGGGCATCCTTTAATATTCTCAATGACTGCTTCTTCATAAGGAAATTCATAATTAGGTTTAATGTTGAAAATAAGTAATGTCTTGCAACTGTCGAGGAATGTACTAGAGTAAAACGTTGCTACTACCGTGTAATGTAGCATATGTAACTTGTACTCCATCAAGGTTTCAAAACCTTCATTTTTGTTTTCATATTCCTGTTCACTTATATCTATTTACAGTTATTTAAGTGCCTTCCAAATTTGTCAATTGTCATATCATCTAATCACTTTCGCCTCACGCAATTCTTCAATGATCGAATTTATTTCGTTGCCGTGACCTGTGTGTCCAGCAGTCTGAGATGAAACTAAAAGCCGTAATCTATCAACAAGTTTATTGGAATCATTCCAATATAAATAATCTAAGGCGTTATTTGATACTTCCATTGTCATACCGTCTCCAAGACGCTTTCTATAGGGTAATGTTCTAGGTCTACGGGGTGTTTGGGGAAGTATGTTTAATGTAGATATTATATGTTTGTACTTATATGAATTATTACCCTGAATTTGTTCTGTTTCAGAATAATATCGTCTATTAGCATTTGTTCTTTTCACAATATCAAGGTATGACTTTAGATCTTGCGGTCTGTACCCGACAGGATATTTTTTAAACAGTAGTTCGTATAATCCAGGAGTACCTTTATATTTCAAATCATTTATTAGAACATTTTCATCATCCAACGCGAAATTCGAATTGCCTATCATAAGACCATTTGAATCAAAGTTAAACCTAATACCATATGTATGATCAAATTCGTTCTTAACATCTTTAAACATATTGTAAATATCTTCTCGAGGTAGCGGATGTAGCTGTTCGAGATAATGTGCCATACCAGGTGAATCGGCAAAGCTTTGTATATATTCCTGGGCTTCTTGAGCATTTCGATTAACTTCTGCTTCGTATTCATTATCAACATCATCATCATCATCTTCCTCCATGGCATCATTTTTTATATTCGGTATATGCTGAGCAATAACCGGCGAATCAATATAGTCAACGTTCCTTTCTAGCAATGTAGGTTTAATTTTTTTTACACTGCTATGAGGCAGTTCTTCTTCTTCTTCTTTAAATTTTTCTTTCTTTACCACACTTTCCCCATCCAGTTTATTAGCAATAGTTTCTAATCTCGATGTTTTGGGTAAGATTGATTCCACTTGGACGACTTCATTATCTTTTAACTGGCGCAATTTGTTTTTTACAATGTTTCTTTTGTGAATAAATCTATATCTGCATACAGCGTGAGTTCTGAACCATATACAGACGTATGTGACACTGCCAGTCAAATGACCTCTAGTTAATTCTACTAAAGCAATTTTTAAATGTGACAGTGTGAACAATCACTTGAAAAATACGCACAGTAAACAGTTTATATTAGTTAATAATTTAAGATTTCAATCGAGTATAACAGATTAAGTGTTTAAAATATGATACTGATAATAATAATACTACCTGAACTTCCAATGAAACGTCTTTCTGCTGAACAATGAAGCTCCACTGCCTACAGCGACGATTCGAACCAGATGTGGGTTCTTAATACCTAACTCAAATCAAATGAAAACGTACTAAGTGACTTTAAATTTTAGCTATACATACATATTCACATGGCAGTGAAGTTTCCTTTTACATATTTTAACACAATTTTATGATATACAAGCAACAGCAGTTCACTTCATTGGCACATACTTTTCAAAATTACTTCATGAAATCACCATCACTCAAGTTGAAATCTTAAAACTTCCTTTTCTCTTAAATTATCATTTTAAATATCTTTAACAAGTAACTGCCCTCACCATCTCCTTCATCAATCATTTTACGACCTAGGAGTCTATATCTGAGTGGTACTTCAGTGCGTCAAGGTTCAATCTCATATATATCACAAAATATCACATAGCTCCACCGGATTTCATAAAATAAATATAAAACCTTTATTCTTTTAAACTCAAATGACTGTAACACTTTTATATTTATTTTATTACATCACTACTACTTTAAAGTGTTCAACTCATGACTTTAATTCCAATGTTTAATGCAATTTTATCTTATAAATGATAATCCTAGTTTTAAGTTTTGTAGTTATGTGTAGAAACATTGAGTACGTAAGATTAATACTTGTAATTTACTAACCCCTCGTTGTATTTGGTGTGTGTGTATGTGTTTATTGCGTGAATGGATACAAATGTCCTACACGGTCTGCTTGAAAAATGTTAGGCGAGCATTTTTCACAAAAATACACCCTCGTTCGGATGAAAGGTAAAATGGAGGTCCCGCGTGTGTGTGTTCTCACGCACGTTAAAGATCCCTGCTTTACTTGGAAGAGCAAGGGTTTGGCAAAATTCTAAATTTTTCAGGTACAAAAAACTCGCTTCCTGGCCAATGTAGTACCTTCGGGTGGAGCATTGGAAAATCACATGTAATGTTTCTGACTTTGAAAGCTTAAAACAGAAAATTGCAAAATCTGCCGTTACAAGCATTCCTCATGATGTGCCGTTCATAGTAGAAACTGATGCTTCAGAGCACTGTATCGCCGCGACTCTGAGTCAAGAAGGAAGGCCTGTGGCGTTTTTCTCTCGTACGCTATCTAAAAGTGAGCAACGACACTCGTCGGTCGAAAAGGAGGCTTATGCTATTGTAGAGGCATTGAAGAAGTGGCGGCATTTTCTTGTTGGAAAACACTTTCAATTATACACTGATCAGCGGTCTGCTTCGTTCATGTTTGACCAGAAACATACCAGCAAAATAAAAAATGAGAAAATTGCAAAGTGCAGGCTAGAGTTAGTCTGTTATAATTTTGACATTACGTGTCGAAGAGGCAAAGATAAATGTGGTGCCTGATGTTTTTAGCAGAGTATGTAGTTTGTTTAACGGTCCTAAATATCTTTATGAACTCCATCGAACGTTATGTATTACGAGGATGACGCACTGGATTCGTTCTAGAAATATGCCTTACTCTATAAAAGAGATTAGACGCGTAATATCCTCTTGTCCAGTATGCGCTGAACTGAAACATCGATTTATAAAAAAAGATTATGGACACTTAATTAAAGCAACTGCTCCCTTTCAAAGATTAAATGTAGATTTGAAGGGGTCTGTTCCTAGCACCAATCGTTACAACTACATGCTAACCATATTAACGAGTACTCTCGTTTCCCTTTGGCATATCCTTGTGCCGATATGTCTGCCGCTACTGTGATTAGGTGCTTTAATAACTTGTTTTTAATATTCGGTTTTCTATTGTATGTACACTTGGATCAAGAATCTTCGTTCATGTCGAATGAGCTAAAATCGTATTTAACGTTGCGTGGTATCGCGATGAGTCGTTCCCCACTGTATAACCCTCCTGGTAATGGACAGGTTGAAAAGTACAATGATGTAATTTAGAAACCTATTTTGCTTGCCCTCAAGTCAAGGGGGTTACAAACCTCCCAGTGGCAGATGGTCTTAGAAGATGCCTTACACTCTGTCAGGTCACTATTTTACACCTCGAGAAATTGCACTCCTCATGAGAAAATGTTCCAACACAGTAGGAAATCTGCTAATGGTAAACCGTCGCCGTCTTAGTTACTATTCCCTGGAACTGTACTCTTTAGAAAATTTAATAGGAAGAACAAGTATAAACCGTTAGTAGAAAAGTTGATCTTCTTGATGCTAACCCCGAATACGCTACTGTTAGACATACCGATGGCTGTGAAGCCGTACTGTCCCTCGGGCATTTAGCACCTAAAGATATAATGACTTGCGAAGAGGAAGCTCAAACTGAAGTCTTAGAAGAGGATAATAACAGGGCTAAATATCCCGGACAATCTGTCAAAAACGACGACCCGAACTTGACACCGATTAATAGCGGAGGCGGCGACAGTGGCGTTATGGATCGCGAGCCGACGCATGCGTCAGTTCTTGAAATGGGGGAGGCTCCCTCGTCTAGACGTAAGACTATGTTCTTTAAATTAGCTGGGGTGATTGTAGTAATAATGTAATTATTTGTTTAATCACTTTACCTTTCAAGTTTCTTAGTTACTAGGTTGCAAAATGTTTATTTTAGCTGTCAAATTATTAGCTAAGTTTTTAGTTGATTAAAACCTTATAAAAGGTAGAATTATTAAATACACGATTTTATTATTATATTATGTCCATGGAAACTTGTTTGGCAGAAAAGAAACTGTTTGTTGTACTCAATTAGTGTTAATTGGAAATTTGCAATGGATATTAGGTACGTTCTGTGTTTACCTTAAATAATACCATTTATTCGCAACAATTGTTAATAGTTAGTAGGGTAAATATGGGAATACTGGAACCTCATTTCCTCCAGAATCCCTCATTTCCTCACTCATCTGGACCAAAAAGTTTTCTTCGACTAACCATTTTTCATCTTTCGAGATAAATATATCTTAAATTTTTCATCTTTCGAGATAAATGAGCATCCACATTTCCACACACGAGATAAACCTATTTTTAAGATTTTTTTACCGCTAACATTCTGGACCAAATAGTTTTCTTCGTCTAACCAATGCATCTTTCGAGATAAACCTATCTTGTTTGGTATCAATTAATATTAGAATTTTCTCAGCTACCCGAATCTTTAGGAATTTTTTAGATAGCATCACCCCCCAGGGAGATACCCTCATTTTAAGATTTCTTACCTGTAACGACTTTTGAGCGTCTGCATAATTTTTTTTAGTCATGCGATACATTAAATTAGCTTAGAATTTTACGCAGAATTCGAATCTGCAAACAGATTTGAAATCGATCCACGCCCTGCAAAGTTACCCCTTTAAAGCTCCCAAACCTCCAAATTAACAAATAGTTTTCTTCGTCTAACCAATGCATTTTTCGAGATAAACCTATCTTGTTTGGTATCAATTAATATTAGAATTTTCTCAGCTACCCGAATCTTTAGGATGTTTTTAGATAGCATCACCCCCCAGGGAGCTACCCTCATTTTAAGATTTCTTACCTGTAACAACTTTTGAGCGTCTGCATAATTTTTTTTAGTCATGCGATACATTAAATTAGCTTAGAATTTTATGCAGAATTCGAATCTGCAAACAGATTTGAAATCGGATCACGCCCTGCAAAGTTACCCCTTTAAAGCTCCCAAATCTCATTAAAATTTTTGCTCATCTATAACATATGCTTTAAACAACCATTTCCTTAGAAATCTAAACCGCAAAGATTTTAGAAATGAGTTCTTTATAAACCATAAGTGTTTAATATTTAAAATCATTTTTTCAAAGAGTAATGTGCTGTTTTCAGAATATCGCAAAAACCCATGACTTTAAAAATTTTTCTGGTTTAACATTTTCCTAAATAAGTACGTCACAAATTATGTTCAATGCTGAATAGTCGGGAAATACGTAGACGAGGACAAACTAATTGCTTTACAATTATGTGACGTAAAGTGAAAGTAGCCTTTCTTTTTTATTAATTAGCGGGTATATGATTTGAGAAATACAATAGATATGCTCAATGCTAAATGCTTGAAAAATACAAGTCGTTTGCTTAACGAGCATGGACTATCTAAATCACATGTGAAAGCTGTATATAATTTCTTTTCTTGGACTTTCTATTAATTATGTTTGAGAATATGTTTCAATGACGTACATTTGAAATCGAAATATAATTGCTTGTAGATTACTAATAACGCGAGGTGCTGAAAAGTGCGTATTTAGGGAAAATACAAACGTCATTTAGTAATATAATTAACGGTTTTCAAACCGTATATAACGCGATCTGATTAGTAGAATTCTATTAGTTTCGCACGCTTTTGTGTAAAAGTACATCGATATTTTAAACAATCGTTTTTGTGCAGTGATTTTTTGTGAAGATTTAAGGTAGGTCTACATTTATTTGCAAACACCAATTAATGTGTATTTTGCCATTGTTTCTGATTGTATTTTTAAAACATTAATTTTTCCAAAGTAATGCGCTGTTTTACATATATATTTTTTTCAAATTTTAAAGATAGGCTTTTAGCTAGACGAATGTTAGGCGTATCTATCAATCCCCCAATTCCGAAATGACTATTTCTTTTGGAATTGTAGAATATGGTGTTACAGATTGTGTAAAACATGTTACCTGCTTTAATGTAGCACTTGTGTAAGATTTTTATTTTATCTTGGCTGTCTTCCTCCTCTACTATCTCCAAATAATTTACATGTAAAGTGGGCGAAGAACTTAAAAATTACGAGATATTAAAACTAATATATACAATAGATTTACAGCATACCTCTTCCTCGGTTTGGATACACCATCGTCGACACTGGTGTTCTTTATGCGGTAGCTAGTCATACGGTTGTTAAACGCTATGCTAACCATTTCTACACTATCTTCGCCAGTAGCGGTTTTTCCAGGTATAGGAAACACTGCAAGAGTTGCATTTAAAACGTTTGCAGGTACCATTTTAGTACAAAACAAAATTCGCACTATAAGACTTTGGTTAAACTTTTAAACGAGCTAACTTATAACTAAAAAGTTTACTCTTGCGTTGCTGCTTTATGCTTCCTATAGAGTGCAAACCGAAGGTTTCCGAAGACAGCCGAAGGAAGTTGAGGATTCAGTGGGGAACTAAATGACGTCATCTTTTACCAATCCTTGCTACTCGTCCAGTACATTTAGCACCATGCGAATGCAGTTAGTAGAGTCATCGGAAACGTCTTCCATGTTATACAGGTCGGCAATCGCATCGCGCACATATTAAAAATCCAAAAAGTTTATAGCACGCGCACACAAATTAGTTGCAAGCCGTGCAGTAGAAGATGCAGTGCTACTATAAACAATAACTTAAAAAAACATTTTAAACCTTTACTAAGGGAATACCAAACTTGTTGTCTACAGAATACTTACTAATAAAGCAATTTAATTTTAAATAACTTCTACGCAATATTTTGGGAAATGGTAAGTTTGAATATTTTCTTTGGAAACAATCAAAGATTGTCGAAGCCACTCTAAGAGTGCACAAACGCGGTCACTAAACCAATCAGCATTAATACCAAGTATTCTATGCTTTCGTAGGTTGCTAATTTCCTAGAACCAAATCTTCCGCATAGCGGTTGGTAGCACGTAATAATTTCTAGAACCAGCAAGTATTCGATATCGCCCAAATACAGAATTAGATGCTCGATGTCCGTGAACTTCCGATTCCCTCGTAAAAGGTAGAAAAAACTCGGCCAATCATCCATTATACTTCGACCCGCTCTCGTTCTGATAATTTCTAAACATTTTTCAAACGACAATGGGCTTCCACACTAACACCTAACGTATCTTTCCTATTATTTGTTAAACAAAAACTACAGGTATCGCCATGCCCGTATGCGGACGCAAGCAGATGTTTGTGGATATGTACGAGAATATGTATCCATATACATTAATCACTCTAAGCTATTTTATTTAGTCCAAGAAAACTATTATTTTTCTAAACCACAATTACTAATCGTCTTTATAGGTTTAACATTTCTACCATTTCCCAATGACTGGTGCTACGTACATAGAAACTTTAATTTCTTATTGGAGAGAATTCTTATTCTCCCATGCACTGTTGCGTAGTTGCATGCCCATCCCTTTTGGGGGTATATGCTCGTTATAGATTGTAGACCCTGGGTTTTACTTAACCACAATTCGTGAGACCCATTTAATATTTTTAATCGTATCTTTCTCGCATACAATACAGTAGGACTTAGCCCTACTACCAACAAATTCTAATACTGGACCCCCATTCAATTTGTCTTTAAATTTCCCTACAACTTTTTTTGTCGACAAGTGTTATATTGTATTTATTATACGCGGGGTAGTCACTCTTTTAAGATAAATATATTTTGCTAGGTATCAACTAATATTAAATTTTTCTACGAACCCCAAATCTGTAAATAGTGTTTAAATAAGACCACCCCATACAAAGTTATGCGTTTTAAAGACCCAAATCACTAATTTTTGCTCATCTTTATTTAACACCATCTTTAGAACCTTTTTTTGCTACGCAAGACATATGACTTAGCCAACCATCTCCCGAGAAATCTAAAACCGATGTGTCCCGCGAACACCACGTGGAGGTAACACGTATACTCTGTCAACCGAGATAGAAGCAGGAAAGATTCGGAAGGTGGGCGAAGAACTTAAAAATTATGAAATTTAAAAACTAATATACACAATAGATTTACAAAATCTATACAAATATAAACAACTATCTTATATCTTTACGCCCCATGCGTAGATTGTTGTACTATTAGGAATGATGTACCTTTTGTCATCTTCCCTCGATAAACTAATTTTATTAATTATCTGCGTGTACAAATCGTGTTTTACTCCGGATACATACACCAGCAAGTACTCCACACCAAATAAAGAATTGGATGCTTGGTGACTGTTTACGTCCGCTTCCCTCGTGTACGCCCAGACACATCCCAGCCCATGAGCACCCTTGCGCATGCACACCCCTGCCCATGCGCACCCCTACGCGTGCGCACCCCTGCCCATGTGCACTGCCCATGCGCACCCCTCTCTGTGCGACTGCTATTTCGGGGTAACGCCACAGCCTTTTATAAATAAAGAACAATGTTATATACTATTATAAAATGCTTATTCTGACATTATACATGACAAATTTAAAAATATTTAATGCCAAGCATGGAGTCATTTAAACTTAATTTTAATACAAAGTTATACACAGAAAACAGTCCTTTCTTTATGTTTGTTTGCAGTGGTTTTAATTTTATCTAATTTTATTCGCAGCTTAAAATTTAAATCGACACCCAAGTCTTCTATCTTCTTTTCTAACCAATGGTTTGATACATAAAGACCGTCTAGGTTTTCGAATTGTAAAATGTACCGAAGTTTGCCTCTATATTTAAAGTCTTTGATTCCATCGACAACCAGATTCATTCCTTCGTGTAATTCTTGCAGCTTGTGACAATCTTTTAATCGCAGCTTTCCCACTATATCCTGCATACGTATCTTGTTAGCTTGATCGACTTCTTCTTGTCGGTATTGAGGAAACTTTTTCTCCCACACACCGTTGTGTAGTTGCATATCCACCACTTTTGGGAATATATGGTTGTTATAGGTTGTAAGACCCTCGGTTTTAAATGATCCGAAAAGTTCTTTACTAAGTAAATATACAATGTTTAGCGGAACCCCTTTTCGTGTGGTGTACGCCAAGGTTACGAAACCCGCATTCCTTAGTTCGTCTTTGTTATCTGCCATTTTGATAAATACGTTTTTAGAATAACCTTTTAAAAAGTATACGGATTTAGTACCATCCTTTTCTCCAAGAACGCCTACATAACTAAAAGAGTCTTTCTTACTAACCGCAAATGCATACAGCTTGTACAACCCGGATGTATCTAAGTCAGTCCATTGGCACATAAAATAATCTTTTAATTCTTCCTCATTTTCTCTAATAAGATGTTCTTTGTCTAACACATCTTTGTATTGTTCGCGTATTGTCGCAGTGTTTTCCATGTAGTCCAATTTTCGCCTTTTTGCATCCATTTCCTCTAGTTCCAGTTGTCTTTTCCTTCCACTTACAGCGTATGGCATGCATAATGGGGCGATTTCCTTTAGCGTAAACGGATAGAGTTTACTACCAATATTTGCACGTTGTCGTACAACCTCTGGGCGAATGTTAGGTGTATTTATCAATCCCAATTCTGAAATGACTATTTCTTTTGGAATTGTAGAATATGGTGTTGCAGATTGTGTAAAATATGTACTACCTGCTTTAATGTAGCACTTGTTTAAGATTTTTATTTTATCTTGGCTGTCTTCCTCCTTACTATCTCCACATAATTTACGGGTAAATAGTTAAAACTAAAAGGCGACACATACTTTATCAATGTTTCCCTTTCCTTTGGTTTTTCGGACAACTTAATTTGCAAGCCCGTCAATTTCTTTGTATTACCATTCCCCCAATACACGTACTGTAGTAGGTTATTATACACTAAACAGCAGCTATTTTGTAGCTTGTCCGATAGCCTACTCCACATTTTGGCAAGTGGTATCAAGTACATTGGCGCCTTTAGGAAGTATAACTTACTATCTTCCAATAAGGTTAAACAGTCTTTTAAGGGATTATACACCCGTTCCGCACTGACATAGCTTCCAATTGTACAGTTGTATATTGTCGCTTCCAATCGCGTAATACCATGTTCTTTGGCCAAAGTAGACGCAAATGTTTCCCTTAAACGTACATCTGGACAACGTAAAAAATCTAGTATATGATTGCCAAGTTGTTTATTAACACCAGGACTTGTTATCTGACACACAAATTTGTTGTATATCTTAATTCTTGCATTGGTTGTTAACCATGTTAAACAATCAATTCCCACAGTTTCATCGTTGTCAACTATAATATTACACTTTTCTTCGTATTCGCCCTTATAGCAAAAGTTATGGTTTGTAGTTAAATAATTACACATCTCCATCTTGCTAAATATGCCCGCAAAATCTTGGGTTACATCCATGTCAAAAGATAGAAATAACTTAGGTAGATAAAGTTAGGTCACGTCGCGACGCAGACCCAACCTATCAATTTTTCCTTTATCTAACCTAAGTTCACCCAAGTCCAACTAACCTAACCTAACTTCGAACAACACTAGCTAACCTAACTCTTGACAAGTCCTCCCTTCTACATTTAAACAAACAATGTTTACCCTCCTAAATACAGTACCTGCAAACGTTTTAAATGCAACTCTTGCAGTGTTTCCTATACCTGGAAAAATCGCTACTGGCGAAGATAGTGTAGAAATGGTTAGCATAGCGTTTAACAACCGTATGACTAGCTACCGCATAAAGAACACCAGTGTCGACGATGGAGTATCCGAACCGAGGAAGAGGTATGCTGTAAATCTATTGTATATATTAGTTTTAAGATCTCGTAATTTTTAAGTTCTTCGCCCACCTTACATGTAAATTATTTGGAGATAGTAGAGGAGGAAGACAGCCAAGATAAAATAAAATCTTACACAAGTGCTACATTAAAGCAGGTAACATGTTTTACACAATCTGTAACACCATATTCTACAATTCCAAAAGAAATAGTCATTTCGGAATTGGGGGGTTGATAGATACGCCTAACATTCGTCTAGCTAAAAGCCTATCTTTAAAATTTGAAAAAAATATATATGTAAAACAGCGCATTACTTTGGAAAAATTAATGTTTTAAAAATACAATCAGAAACAATGGCAAAATACACATTAATTGGTGTTTGCAAATAAATGTAGACCTACCTTAAATCTTCACAAAAAATCACTGCACAAAAACGATTGTTTAAAATATCGATGTACTTTTATACAAAAGCGTGCGAAACTAATAGAATTCTACTAATCAGATCGCGTTATATACGGTTTGAAAACCGTTAATTATATTACTAAATGACATTTGTATTTTCCCTAAATACGCACTTTTCAGCACTTCGTGTTATTAGTAATCTACAAGCAATTATATTTCGATTTCAAATGTACGTCATTGAAACATATTCTCAAACATAATTAATAGAAAGTCCAAGAAAAGAAATTATATACAGCTTTCACATGTGATTTAGATAGTCCATGCTCGTTAAGCAAACGACTTGTATTTTTCCAAGCATTGAGCATATCTATTGTATTCTTCTTAATCTTCTTTGGGGATTAAACCACTCATAGTTTTTAAAATTATCTTTATTAACGTTTCGATCCATGATCTAGGTCATCACCTAGGTCTGTAACATACTGTTTTAATACGCTCTAATTAGTTCTATGATTTCTAAAAATAGTTATTTTCTAGTTTAATTTTAGCATTCTAATTATTAGAATGAAGGTCTTGTAGCATAAATATGTCTGCAATTGTAACGGCTGCAAGATTACCCAAGTAGCGGCCTAGCGAAGTTTCCAGGAAGATCTAATCCAAGGGTTAATCAATTTTTCTAAAGGCACTTTACTTCAAAGGCACTAAACATGTCAGATTAGTTGCTATCTATGATTAGATGTCAATCATGTTTTAGGATCCTATTTATGTCAGGGTGGTCGGAAGCAATTTTTCAATTAGCTGAGTACTCAACTAAAATTAGTTCCGAGATCTACTTGTGTGGTTATCTTAGGGCAATTGGCAGTTTAATTAATCTTAAAGATTTACGACCGGCGTATCCTAAGCCGAGTATGAGAGCCAAGAAAAGGGGTTATTTTTCAATTAACTTAAATGTATATAAGGATGCCAGCCGGTGGGAATCGGGGTTGTTTATTTCCAGACGCGTTAGAGTCTAAAGCTCGCGGACTTGCGAGATTACGTGAAGTGTTTTATTTTTCTGAATTCAAGTGCGTGCCGTTATGTTCAAAGTTAGTTATTTCTCTGAGTAAGTAATTATTATATATGGTATTACTATGAACGCAAGGCTGTGTTATGCATCATAAATCATTTATTTGTTTAAATACAATATCTGTCGACTTTCATAACATACAACTTCGGGTTAAAGCTCCGTTCCAGTAATTTAATCCCGTTAGGTTTTGTTAAAGACCGCATCTTTTGAAGGGTTTCGTATTTTATTGTGTTTCGACGTTGTCCGAGTTAAGTAGACTACGGTAGCGTTAATTAATTATATGTATTGGGGTGTTTGCACCCAGAACTGTTGTTAATATTTATAAAATAAGAACTTTAGAATTGTTTAGTTAAGTTGTGTTTGTGCTAGCCGGAGACTTTATAAGATTTGCCCCTGTGAAGTGACGTATTTTCTGTCCTGCAATCTTGGTTCATCGCCACGAACAAAGTGCGACGAGAGCTATTACCGCGATCGGTCCATGGGCCGTTTAATTCCCATGGTGGCGCCCTATTGTAAATAATGTTAATTCCTGTATAATTTTGTATGCATATGTAATTAGGTTAAGTTAGTTAGTAGCCCATTTAATAAAACAATTGGAATTTTGTCTTAGTGTGTTGTTGTTTAATGAACCCCCCCTTCTCACCGACTGCAGCAGCTTGCGAGGCAATGTCCCGAAACGTGAGGGTACTATAGTGTTAGAGGTCCTTCCCATTTATTACTTATTGTTAATTGGATACCCTCACGCGGTAGGTAAATATTCTGATTACAGGTCATGGATCGAAACGTTAATAAAGATAATTTTAAAAACTATGAGTGGTTTAATCCCCAAAGAAGATTAAGAAGAATACTAAACAAACCACAACAAACATACAGGGAGTATATCTATTGTATTTCTCAAATCATATACCCGCTAATTAATAAAAAAGATTGGCTACTTTCACTTTACGTCACATAATTGTAAAGCAATTAGTTTGTCCTCCTCTACGTATTTCCCGACTATTCAGCATTGAACATAATTTGTGACGTACTTATTTAGGAAAATGTTAAACCAGAAAAATTTTAAAAGTCATGGGTTTTTGCGATATTCTGAAAACAGCACATTACTCTTTGAAAAATGATTTTAAATATTAAACACTTATAGTTTATAAAGAACTTATTTCTAAAATCTTTGCGGTTTAGATTTCTAAGGAAATGGGTTGTTTAAAGCATATGTTATAGATGAGCAAAAATTTTAATGAGATTTGGGAGCTTTAAAGGGGTAACTTTGCAGGGCGTGGATCGATTTCAAATCTGTTTGCAGATTCGAATTCTGCGTAAAATTCTAAGCTAATTTAATGTATCGCATGACTAAAAAAAATTATGCAGACGCTCAAAAGTCGTTACAGGTAAGAAATCTTAAAATGAGGGTAGCTCCCTGGTGGGTGATGCTATCTAAAAAATTCCTAAAGATTCGGGTAGCTGAGAAAATTCTAATATTAATTGATACCAAACAAGATAGGTTTATCTCGAAAGATGCATTGGTTAGACGAAGAAAACTATTTGGTCCAGAATGTTAGCGGTAAAAAAAATCTTAAAAATAGGTTTATCTCGTGTGTGAAAATGTGGATGCTCATTTATCTCGAAAGATGAAAAATTTAAGATATATTTATCTCGAAAGATGAAAAATGGTTAGTCGAAGAAAACTTTTTGGTCCAGATGAGTGAGGAAATGAGGGATTCTGGAGGAAATGAGGTTCCAGTATTCCCATATTTACCCTACTATAGTTCAACCAAATGTGCAGACCAAAAAAATCGCTCGTCAAACTTCACCAAGGAAGAAGAATTAATATTACTGCAAGAAGTAGCTAAATTTAAAAACATAATTGAATGCAAAATAACGAATAAAGTGTCAACCAAAGAAAATGCAATTTGAATCACATAATAAGAAGCAATAGTATAACATATGTTACAGGATGAATCTGGGAATACAATTTTGATACCATGTAATTTACAACAAGAAGTGCATGCCAGAACACTACTGCAATTGCAATCAAAATACGATAACGTAAAATCAAAAGGCAAAAAATACGTTGCACAAATAAATCAGTACGTTAAAGGAACTGGTGGTGGACCAGCATGCAGTGATTCTATTGATCCTATAATTGAAGCTGTTTTAAAAATTATTAACTACAAAGCAGTAGTGGGACTAGAATCAACTTTGACTCCGGCAGCATTGCAGTGACAGAACAGCAACAGGTGAAATCATTACCATAACAATGCAGATGAGGGTGCAAATACCTCAAGTAGTGTAGTAATGCCAGTTGAAGCATACAATGTGTATGTTTCACTTATGCCTCATGTGCACAGTCGACCTTTCTATTGTGCACACTAATGGTACCCGGGTATCTACATATGTTTTAAATGTGCGGTGCAGTATTTTTTGATTTTTTTGTAAAGTTGTGTTTACATATGTATTTAGCATTCATATTTACTCTAAACTATTTTATAAAATGCATTTCCAAATTGATAAATGACTATGTACTTACCCATTATCCTGAAAAATGCCTGTAATGTAGCTAATTGTACGAATTTTCGTCTGTAAGTTATTGAGTACGTATACACGAAAGATAACTACCGTAGTTAGAACTACGGTAATAATAAATCACGGTGTTAAGCTCCGTGTATACACCTCATAACACCCGGATTTAGTATATCGAATTTATAAGTCTACTACTCTTTTTCAACAGCATTAGACTTATAACTACCGTACTAGAATACCATGTATACGGTTCTTTGGCGCTAATACCCAGTTCACCAACCTAATATGTTTGAAATAAATGCCCCTAAATAATACAAGTCTAACTTCATATTAATTATTAATTGAGGATATTAATTTACTGCTTCAAATAAATAAAAAAGTAGTTTATCTACGCAGTTATGTCTCAAAAACGCATTTCATGGGATGTCGACGAGACTAGATATTTTTTACGCCTCATTAGGGAGCGTCAGATATTAATATCTCTCGACAAAAAAAAATTTAGATCCGAAGAGATATTTTAAAAGAGTAAACAATAACTATTTTGCTTTAAATTTTAGGGTATTTTTTTAATCTTGTGTTGGCGACATGAGTATATACAACTTCAGACGGGAGTTGCTACTCTGGTTTATAAGTGAAAAACTTAGAGACACCGTATGTGTATACGGCCCGTGAATAATCGGTAGTTATTATTACCGTAGTTATAACTACGGTAGTTATCGTTCGTATATACGTACTCATTGTTAATGATCTACCTACTTCCTAAACCGTAAATATATGATTTTGCAAAAGTTTATTGAAGAATCTAATTATGAATTCTGATTAGTCTACCATAGCTTCTAGAATAATTAGTGTTGTAAAAGTTTATCAAAGGTTAGTAGGAATGCATTGTTACTTTACTATCAACAATGCACAACAATGTAAACACCACTGGACCTCAACAAAAACCGGACGTTATTATGTATTACAATGTAACTAAAGGGGGTGTTGACAATATGAACAAAATGGTAACACATTATTCAACAAAAAAAGACGCTTCGTTGGCTACAAGCAATGTTTTTCAATATGTTAGACATACCTGCCCTAGCAGCTTATATAATTTATTTCGAAAACAATCCTACAACACGCAAGTTATCACATAGCCGGCGAAATTTTTTTGAAGATCTGGGAAAACAATTATCCATGTCTTAAATCGAAACGCGTTCAAAAACGAGCAAGTTTTTGAAACATTTTGCTACTAAATCTGGAATAGGGGCTATACTAGGCCATCCTGTTATGCTTCCTTCACAGTCCTCTACAGAGCCACCACCAAAGGATGCTTATGCACGCACCAAACAGCTGACAGCTGTTTTGTTTGTGGATCAACATTGTCATTGCAAAGAAAGACTCGAAAATGTTGCCAATATGCGAACGGGCGATTTGTAACGAACATTGTGTAACAATAGCGAAATGTTATCATTGTAACTTGTAAGTCGTGATTATATGTAATAAACAATTTTTTTAGAGCAATAAATTTTTTATATTACTTTTTTTCTTG
Organism: Platerodrilus igneus; assembly: GCA_036346225.1. NCBI lineage: Eukaryota > Metazoa > Arthropoda > Insecta > Coleoptera > Lycidae > Platerodrilus > Platerodrilus igneus. The sequence goes on along the minus strand of JARFIW010001117.1, from coordinate 3,092,602 downwards.
TTTTGCGACTAGTTATCTTATTAACAGATAATACTGTTATATATAATGCTATGATAAGAGGGTAGTTTAAGGGTAGATGAAGTTATAGAGGTCGAAGAATAAATGTAAATAATTTTAACGTTAAGAAAAACAAATAGTTCCATCTATTATAGGAGTAAATCGACTATTTTACAAAAAGTCAATTGCGAGCACACTGTATATAAAGTATATTTAATTTAATGCATAAGAAAGAAGTTCATTTTGCAATAATCAGATACCATTTAGTTAAAATAGTAATGTATACGTCTCAGAATACGCTTTAAGTTAAAGAATAGAACAAAGATAAGGTTTCAAATACATCAACTTCCATCAAAATAAACACGTACTCGGTAAACATAAACAATCTGGAATACTAGCTATTAAATCATTTCATTAAAAATCTCAAACGCATAAATAAGTAAACGCATTCTAATACGTTATTATTAGAAAATGAAATACGTGACAAAATGCATTTGTTTCATTGAAATTTGACATATTTTGTAACAAACAATAAACACCAGACGGTTAATTATACGATAAGTTTTGGATTTTTAAACGAAAAATATATAATACGTGACAGAATGAAAGCAATATTTGGAAATTCTAATAATACATTGTGATATATTGAATATCTACGTGCAAGATTGATAGTAGGAACAACAAATAAAACCAGGGAATATGAGAATTACCAAGGTACTGCAAGATAGGCGGAAATTATCAATAAACACGCGACGCGCGCCAATTAAAGCATTGATAGGAAGGGCTTATAAATGCAATGGAGAATGAATAAACGTTTAGTTCATCTTAACAAGGCACGAACCACGTCAATATGAAGTAGAAATTAACGTCACAGTATCAATTAGTAAAAAGTTTATAATTTAGTATAAGTGAAAAATTGAAAGTGCCAAATTTATGCGACAAATAATAGCCGATCTCCACATAGACGTAAGTTAAACTATTAATTAAATTTTTTTCTAATATTTAACAATTCAAGGCTCTAAACCAATATCCAAATCAATATCTAAACCGACATCTAAATCCAAACCAATATCTAAATACATACCTAAATCAATACTAAATGTATTTCTATATTTATCTCTAAAAGGAAAATATAAAAATACGTCTGAAAATACTACTAAATAAACAAACGTAAGGATACTCAAAATACTCAAAGTTAATTCAGGAATCCGAGGAAAAATTAAAGACAATCATTAATCCACAATTCTGGCCAATAATCAAAACAAATGTAGCAAGGGATGCTAACCACCTATACTCTGAGGCAATTCCAGTGACAAGCAAGAAAAACGCAGGTTAGAAATTTTAAACTTTCTATTTTAATATTTTTGCTATATATCAAGTATCTGTAATGGTCAACAAAAAGGTCATTTAAAAATTTGAAAAATAAAGAAATCATCTTAGAACGTTCGAAGGTACTTAAGAGTAATTGTAAAGATATTTTTGCTGGCTTTCAGGAAATTTAAATTTGGTGAATGTTAATATTTTTATTCAGGGGCTAAATATTAAATTAACATAAAACTACATATTATCGATCAATATATTGTGATATTTTGAATTGTTTCATTTAAATTATTTTACAGTCAAGTAATAGAAAGAATTGTGGGCTTGTAAAAGCCTAGATCACAGCAATATATATATATATATATATATATATATATATATATATATGCATAAAATAGGATGAACCTATAGAAAATGTATATAGTACCACTGTACCTCGACTGTGCTAATAAGGGGTAAACTTTTGTTTTATACAAAAACTCCGTTTTTTATGGAGTTGCATGATTGTATCATTGTGTAATAAACATAAGAGGATTTGATTTAGGCTTAACAAAAGTTTAAACAACGTAGCTAATCGAAAAGTTATAAAAAATGGGACTTGAAAATCCGAAAGGTACCCGGTTACCTTACTGTGCACATGAAGGTTAAAGCTTATAAACAATTCTATACATTAATGATTTTTAGATTAATGAATATAATGATTGTGAAAGTATAGAAATTGAATATACTGACGAATTAAAGGTATTGCCAAATTTATTTTAAATGATTTTATTATATTATTTGAACTGAATTTTAGATATGAGCTATTACTGTACTTGCAAAGAATAAGACCAAGGCTACCACCGTTCATAAAAATGAGGACACACGAACTGTAGGACAGGTGTGTATTATTTGTTTAAATTGCATCTAAAATTTTTTTAATAACAGGAAGTTTCATCAGACTGGAGTATCTATACTACCTTAAAAGTAAAGAAGAAGGCGGCAAAACATTTACGGCCAACTCTGTTCAATCCTGTGTTTATCGCCAAACAAGAATACTATAAATTAAAAGCAGTGTTTACAAAAATCCGAGGAACTGCAAAAATTGAACAAGCGAAAATAGATATAAATAATTATAAAATAAATGTAAAATATAAATATAAAATAAATACAATATATAAATAAATAAATATCTAAATAAGCATAAGTATGTAACGGTGCATCTCATGCGAGGCTGCAGTAATATCTATAAAATTGCTGTCTCTATGCGCCTCAAACGTAGGTGAATCCTTGGTGTTTGTCGCACTAAGATCTCAGTCCGTCAAAAGATCGGCAACCTGCGAGCCCCTATCATCTTCGTTTGAACTACCCCATAGTGACCACTTGGCATTGAAGTCTCCAGTATTAAGTAGACAGCAGTGTGTTACTCAGTATTTTTAAATATGTACTTCCTACCAACAAATCCTCGCATTTTAAGTAAATGAAACAATCATACCCGTTGTCATTATTAATGTTCGTTCAAGCATGGTTTTGTTAGTCTTAGATAACTGCAAAGTTATTATCTCAGTATAACATTATCTTACTACAACGGCAGCTAAACAAAATGTGTGGTAACTACAAAGTAAAACTTATGTAGCAGACTAAGTAACCATTGGTTCAAAGAACCTGAGAAATGGAGCGCAAAATCCGAAAAATATTGGTTACAACCGGCTAAAAATACTGAAATTTCCATTCAAGAAACATCACCTTTCAATTACCTACCAGTCACGCAAAAAGATAAAACACGTTTTCCATCATAAGGATTTTATAACTGATGCTACAAATACATTGAACTCATTCAGCCAATGTATTTATAAAGTAGTTTTCTGAATAACTAATCACAAAAGTTCCATATAGAATTTGTTTACTTGCTCTATAAGTAGAAAAATCCACCCACCAACACGTGATAACACCAACAGTAATCGTGACAATCAATTTTTGAGGGTTTCATTGTCACTAATTTCCCTATGTTTGTTGTATTAATCTAGGCTTTAGTAATGTATACAAAAAATAGTTAGTTGCCTATCATACTCATGTTTATTTTTACGTGTATATACAATACAAAATTACTTACATATCATTTATTATCAAGCATTTATTGTCGTGGTTAACAAAAGTATCTAATAGTAAAAGAATATTTTTAGTTTCTAAATTAATAATTATTTGGTTTCGTTCAAAAGTATAAGGTTAATATATTCATTTGTAAATAGATGTCGTTGTCTTATAGACAATTGTTAAATGACGTGCAATGCATCTTTAGACGTACTTAGCAGTGCTGTTGTTTTCTTATAACAGTGTATTTTACTTGCGATTTATTCGTTTTGTGTTTGTTGTTGATGGCCAATTAATTTTTGTAACTGATAAATTATTCATTTAAGGGCACAAGCCGCTCGATATCAAGAAGTACATTTTCATACTCATAAGATTTACTCGCCAGGTCAAAGTGTGAATGTTATGATGTTCCGCCTATGTTTACATTTTGTATTAGGAGAAAGATTAATCTCTAACTGTCAAATTCTTTTAACGAGATCCGTCTTTTGAATCGATCCGTCATGCACAATAGACCTAGTGTGTTGCAAGCTCGTCTATAATTCTAATATTATTCAATTTATGAATAATCATCAAACGGTAGTTTGTTGAGTTTTAAGTAGAAGAAGTCATAACGTATCGAGATAAATTGCTATTTTGGTATTTAGCTTTTGTTGCTGGAATTTACGCATCCTACTGTCTGTGTGCATATGATCAGCGTGTAAGTACATACTTGTGGTTAATGCCTGAGATTAATTTTCAGGTTCTTATGTACCCTTATATTTTCATTTTAAGGTTATCTTTATTTTCATCATTCTTGTATTACAGTTTGATGATGCTCGGTTGGAAGTCGTATGTTGCCTAGTATAAAGGTTGAAGGCATATGTTGGTACATTGTACTTAGAATATTAAACTTATTGTTGTTAGCGTTGGAAGTATTATCGCAGATCAAAAGAAGAGTAGAAGATAGATTTGAAGTGTATGAAGTGTTACCGATCCTTTATCGTGCAGCTTATTTAAAGGACAACTTAATGTGTTACTTCAAAGACCGAAGTTGGATAGGAAGATTGTTTATTCTTCCAGAGTTGAGTATTTGTGTTACGATTGTAAAATTCCTTGGACTGGTATTTATTTATATTTAAACCATGCTTTGTATTGCTAAAAGCGTTACATTTCTTATTTTAGTTGATGTAAACCATCTGCATGTATTTGGCCAATTGTTTAGTTTAGTTTACTTATACTTGGAGCAGATAGTTGAAACGTGTTTCTATAGATGTTTTGGTATACCCGTCTTATCAATCCACAATAGTTCAATATAGTGAGAGACCGATGAAACTATTCTGACTAAGAGTTCACAACGCTCTCAAACTTGGACGGGTACCGGTAAGTTATTCATAGCTAGTCTGGGATTGAGGTAAATGCATTGAGTTGCCCCAGAAATATCGGTTCCCGTATTATTTCCCTGCCATACTGTGAAGCAGTATATTTAGTTATATCTTGGAATTAGTTCCTACTTCGATAACGCAGTAAATTTAGTATAACACAATCCCCCATTATAAAGAAAATTTACTATAGTAAATTTGCTCCATTAATTACTCCATAATCCCCGTGGTATGACGGCGCTCAGCTAACTAATTCTCGTAGAGTAGAAATTAAATTTTACTAGTCAGGTCCACTCGAGGGCCACACTATCTAACTTAAAGTGCTAGTCTTATGAATATGATTGGTTAATTACACATTGTGTTATCATATGTTTAGTTAGACTACCCGTATGAGATGCTTCGTAATTACAAAACATCCATAAAAATGGTTTATTGCCAGTGTGTTTTCATATGTTTTCTTAGACTATGCATTTCAGATGCTTTGTAATTACAAACCATACATGAATATGGTTTATCACCGGTATGTGTTTTCATATGTTTTGTTAGAGTACCTGCTTGAGCTGCTTTGTAATTACAAACCATACACGAAAACGGTTTATCACCAGTATGTGTTCTCATATGTTTTGTTATACTACATGCATGGGATGCTTTGTAATTACAAACGTTACACATATATGGTTTATCGCCAGTATGTGTTCTCATATGTATTCTAAGATATCCCGCATAAGATGTTTTAAAATCGCAAATCATGCATAAAAATGGTTTATCGCAACTATGTACACTCATATGTACTTTTAGCTTGGTCTTGCCAGATGTTTTGAAATCACAAACCATACATACATATGGTTTATCACCGGTATGTGTTATCATATGTTTTGTTAGACTACTCTTTTCAGATGCTTTGTAATTACAAACCATACATGAAAATGGTTTATCACTAGTATGTGTTCTCATATGTTTTGTTATACTACTACTTTGGGATGCTGTGTAATTACAAACCTTACATGAATATGGTTTATCACCAGTATGTGTTCTCATATGTATTCTAAGATATCCCGCATAAGATGTTTTAAAATCGCAAATCATGCATAAAAATGGTTTATCGCAACTATGTACACTCATATGTACTTTTAGCTTGGTCTTGCCAGATGTTTTGAAATCACAAACCATACATACATATGGTTTATCACCGGTATGTGTTATCATATGTTTTGTTAGACTACTCTTTTCAGATGCTTTGTAATTACAAACCATACATGAAAATGGTTTATCACTAGTATGTGTTCTCATATGTTTTGTTATACTACTACTTTGGGATGCTGTGTAATTACAAACCTTACATGAATATGGTTTATCACCAGTATGTGTTCTCATATGTTTTCTTATACTACACATATGGGATGCTTTGTAATTACAAACGTTACATGAATATGGTCTATCACCAGTATGTTTTCTCATATGTATTTTAAGATATCTTACATAAGATGTTTTAAAATCGCAAACTGTACATACAAATGGTTTATCGTGGGTATGTACATTCATATGTATTTTTAGTTTACACTTAGTAGATGTTTTGAAATCACAAGCCATACATACGTATGGTTTATCACTAGTATGTGTTCTCAGATGTATTGTTAGTCTACCCATATCAGCTGCTTTGTAATTACAAACTATACATGAGAATGGTTTATCACCGGTATGTGTTCTCATATGTTTTGTTAGGTTACTCATCTCAAATGTTTTGTATTTACATACCATACATGAAAATGGTTTCTCACCACTGTGTGTCCTCATGTGTATTTTTAGACTACACTTATGGGATGTTTTGAAACCACAAACCAGACATGAAAATGGTTTATCATCGTTATGTGTTATCATATGAATTTTCAACTTGCCCATTCCAGAAGTTTTGAAACCACAAAGCGTACAGAAATATGGTTAATCTAGTATGCTATCGCATATGCTGGACCAAACTACATTTCATTAAGTTCTTGTAGTTACCTGTATTGCAACATCGTAGCCTACTTTTAAATTTGCTGGTCCTGTATTATTTTGTTGTTTTTTTGAGTTGCTTTTGGGTATCCTTCTTGTACTTTCACTGATATTGGTCTTTGTATAAGCACCTTCTAATGTATGTTGATTGTAGGTTTTAGAAGTATTAGCAACCTCATATATGCTAGTTATAGATACAAAAGATATGTAGCAAGAGTGAGTTCCCTTCCTTGCTTAATTCGGTCAAAGTATCAACTCCCTCTTTGATATCTAGATCTTCATATGATTTCTCGTATGACGGAGATACATTTTATATTAGATTCCTTTTTTGTTGTTAACCGCCATACACAAGTATATTCTAACTCTCTAGGTCTCGGGTAGATATCGTACTTGATTCTTTAACCTCGGTCATACTTGTTTACTGCTTGTTCTGTAATTCAATAATTCGTACTACGTAGATATATTTATTTGTTAATATTTACACAATTCCTTAAATAAAAGGAGTATAATTCACCACGCGTCATTAATATACAAAGTTTTAATGACAGCCTGATAACAGGCGCAGCAACAGAGTGTCTAAGAAACACATCTTGAAATTGTAACACATCCCTTCTTTCAACGTTCTGCTTAATGTATAGTAGAGACCACATTATTATTAATCGTTGCACAGTATTGCACAATACGTGTATCAACAATAATTTGCCGCATTTTGCAATCGACGATGATGATGAAGCTGACCAGATTCAGTTTGACTTTGAAATATGCAATGTTGCACTGGTGGAGCTAGAAAATACCGCATATGCAGATAGAATAAATCAAAACTTGATGGTTTGTAAACGATTGCAATGATTACTATTGAAAAATCAATTTCATAACTAATAAATTTTTTATTTAGAATTCTTTATATTTAATTAATAATTTGTAGTTATTTAAACACTGAAGACGATTTAAAATATAAATCGAAAGCGCTCTGTACGTAGTACATATTGTTTTTACACGATCACACATACCACAATCCCAACTTCACAACTAATAAGTTTATATTATAACCAGATTGTAGTTCAACAACACAGATTTTTAATAAATTTATTTTTGTACATAGTAGAGTAAACTCAACTATATACATTATTACACTTATTTATTACTTTATTGTACTGACATCATCTCTAATGCATTAGTAATACGTTCCTGCACTGCCAGTTGTTGTTTAAATAACATAAACTTTTCTTGATAAACTGCAATTTTTTCTGCAGTTAAGTTAGCTAAGCGTACGGTCGCTTTAATAGTTTCTGCTAGCCCTTGCACCCGAACGACAATTTTCGTTTTAGCGTTGCAGCTTCAACACCATTGTCACTTGCAGCAGCAACACCGTAATCGATTTAACTGCTCGATGGTATTGCAGCAAGGTGTGGACTCGTGTTGTCACCAGAAGAGCTATAATTGTGATTCCAAATTATTTCTGTGTTGAAATCGCTGTCGAAGTTAAATGCTGTTTCTGATTCCTGGGCGTTGTGGTCTCCTTCAATTCAAGTTATCCTAAGTATTTCTACAATTTTTCATCTAGTTCTGTTAAGGTTGATGCTATAGGTGGCCCATCTGCAGTTCATTTAGCATGTGTCTTAATAGTCAAAATTTTTCTTTTTGTTTTACCTTTTAAATCTTGCCATGTCTAAAAAAACAACATTAAATATGCTTTAAAATATGTTAATACTGTTAAAGAGTTTGTAAGTGTAAATTGTTTGTGTTTCGTGAATAAGCTTATTAAGGTATATCAATTATGCATTTTTATATCTTCATCTTAGTCATAAAGTACATTGTAATTGTAAATAAGATTGATTTACATACCATACAAGCATCTGTACAGGTTGTAGCGTGGCCGACCTGAAGGCTATCCTAACGCCCTCTATAGACGGCACACCTGGCTCCAATATCTAACATCTAGTGGCAGTGGCTTGACGACTCCTGCGTTATGTTGTTATAAAGCAACCCAAATTTACACTGGGAAGGTGGCGTTAAGGCGGAAAGGTTTGAAATAAAACTACAGCATTTACCTAACTTTACTTTTATTCAAAAGAATGGCCAATAAATAGGTCATTCGCATAAAAGCACAGGAAAATGATATTTAAAGCAAACAGTGCCGTACTCAACCTGGGCGATTGGGGAAAGAGCACGGCAGAGAAAACCCCAAACTGTCCTCACACTTCCTACTGTATTTGGCGCATCTCGACAGGGACGGGTAACGTTCAAGTGTCCAGGTCACCAACACTGAAATTGACGGAGTGTCAACTGTTACCTAGACATACCACGCATGACAACTGAAGAAACATTAGTGTAAGCCAGCTAGTCTTTTCTGGTTGGTACTGAGATCGGATAACCAATACTTCCCAGCTACAGTTGAAAAAGAGGAAACACCAGGAAGGTAAAATCTGCCTTAACAACCAATGTTCCTCCCCGCACGGAATATAAAAAGTTAGTAATATTCTGCAAAGGATCAATCACACGCACCCGCATACATGCATTAACAGTTTCCAGTCCGTGTTACAAAATATTTTACAAAAGCTAGCCAACTTCCTATTATTTGCAAATGAGTACAACTACAAGTACATTGACAAGACAACATGAATCGTTGAAATGAACATATGGTATGGTTTTGCATATCTAAAAAGCCGCTTATTATTGAATAGACTATCTTGGTATGATTGCGCATAGTTAAAAGGGCGCTTATTATTGAATAGACTATCTCCAACATAGTCATAAATGCAAACGCAAAAACACGAGATGGTCGGTCATATCAGAGGTTCAATTTAATTACATAACAATTAGCACAAAGGTTAAATACTAGTTAATGAAATAGAAACATCGGGTAGATAATAGGGTAAACACACAACAAAATATATAATTACGTTTAAAACAAGTTATGAGCAATGCAGTTGTAAATGTGGTTAATATGCTGAAATAAAACAATTACACAATCACAAATATAAAACATTATAAAATATGTTGGCAGCAAATACATACCCAAAAATTATACAGCATAAATATAAGCCCAGGTTCAGGCTATAAATCTATATATAAATGCATGTTAGTTAAATATATTAAATCTAGTAAGCAAATGTTAAAAATTATTCATTATGATTGCTCGGTTAAAACTTACTTTTAAAAATTAAGCGCATCGTGGCATTACAAATTATAAACAAAAATACATACAAAACTTTGTGTATATCTCGATTACTATCTTAAAACCAAAACAAATAGTACCTAGAAATATAGTACTGTTCATATTCAAACTTGCCTAATAATTTGATTCAATATATCAAGAGATGATCTTGATACCTTTCGTAAAATCACAGTAGGGTACATTTACTATTGATCCTGCAATAAGTGCAATGCAATGGAAGTTCGACTGTATTAAATACTAAATAAACATTATTTCAATTAAACAAATATTAGTTTTACTCTGATTTAGATACTAAATAAACAATTCAAAAAATAAATATTAGTTTTCGGTTGTTAAACCAAACCACGTTTATTTATACACGAAACGTTCAATAGAATCGTAAATTCACCTAGAAATTACATATTACACTTGATAAGTAAAACAACTGACAAATTCAGAGACAAAAGCAACAGGTAATCATAAAAATATTTTTTTCAAAGTTTACATAAATAACGGTTTTACCATAAGTACCAACATCACACTCAAAACAAGGCTGGAATTACAAGATGTAATCAGATTACCTTAAATAACAACTGCATTATAAACTTAAAAAACATTACATTTAATAAAACCCGCCAAGTGAAGTCTTTCAACCTGCCATCTTGAAATTTTAAAACAAAGTCTTTTACCCCTATCGACTAGATCGATTGTCCCTACACATGCGCTCCTTATAATGTAAATTCTGACGTCACGGAATGCGTTCAGAACCCTGCAAGTGGTTACTGAGCTATTCTAAAAGATGCCTTCAAATATCAAAATGTACAATATAATATTTGCAATAATTATTAATAATTATCATAATCTGGTGAGTTTCTTTTATTGTTGACTTTTATAAACCTAATCATTCATCGACTACCGATTTTAATCACGCTCGCATATTTTTTCTTAAACAATTAATTTTAAGTTTCCATTTTTTCCCTCTGTTTTCTTTTGTACCGCACCGCTATCCATTGGAGGAATTTACGCCCCGCCATATAGTTTATTAGAGAAAAAATGCAGATTTCTATTTTGCCGAGTCATGTAAGGAAGCATTTGCTGTTAGAGCTTAATTATTAATAATCAAATTTTAACTCATTATGATCCAGCGAAATAGCTTATTGTTTCGTGTCACCCAAGTTCATACGAAATTGGGGACTTTTGAGCCGCTGGGAGGTGATACTGAAAAACCGGTATGCTATGTTTCCAGTTTGTTATCAGAAGCTGAGTGAAATTATTCACAGTTAGAACGAGAAACTGTAGTCATAATTTTTGTGTAAAAAAATGTCAAATATATTTATGGCCGGTATTTCAACCAAACTTCGTTTGGTTAATGAGATGGTCTAGTCTGTCGGTCGGTCTGTCTGTCTGTCCGTTGCACGGTTCCCGTGATGTTACAAGACATATAATATATGATTCTTATCCAGTTTTTTACGCTGAATACGAATACGCTATTCACTTTTCGATATTTCAATTATTAATCAAGATATTCGACTTTAAATACGAATTTTTACACATTACTATTTATTATTTTCGCGTACAATTAAATTTCAAATATTTAACACAAAGGTAAGTAATATTTGTTGAACTTAATGTCTAAGTTTGGTTGTGAGCCGTACATGCGGCTTAGATTTTTTTTATATTGATTTTGGACCATCGATCTCAAAGGATGATTTTTAACCCTGATAAGAATATCTCCAAAAATTATTAGATGGAATGTCATTCTGTCAGCATAAGTCACGTGTGACGTAAATCAAATTTTATATTGCTCAAATTATAGTAATAGTTTTGAAATTCTAAAACGTACAGTCACTTTAAATTATATAGTCAATACCTTGTTTTAGGTATCCGTTATGCATTACGACCGCGTGTAATTTATTCTTTTGTGTTTTCCATCTAAAGACTTGTTGAAATGAGGTATTGAAATATTCGATAAAACCGTGTTTTCTAGTTTCTAATCGTTTGTAAACACCAATATTACTTTGAACTCTGGTTATTTTGTTAAACAAATTAATATTCATTTGCTTTTCCTTTCACACGACGAAAACATTCGTTATATTTTTGCCGTTTCCGTTTTCTTTGTGGGAATTTTGCACACGCAATACAGCGTGGTAGGTAATGATGGTTATCAAACCTATACTTTTTGACGACAATAAATTAATTCACCTATAACCATTCTAGCTTCTCCCGGTGGATAGGCTTACCTGTTACCGTGGACCTAATTGATGAGGCGATTGCCGTCCCTTTTTATATGGCACAAATTGCGTAGTCCTAGGCCCTGCTGCCCCGCTGCGGCCCTAAGGAGGGTGTGATAGGTCCAACATATTGGACACGTGGGTGAGTGTTTATTCACTGTTTTTTGTATGGCCTCTATGAACTGATTGAAGCAGTATATTTCAGTTTTATTGGCTGATTACACCTTGTGGTTTTAAAATGATTATCAACTGTACGTAGGATGACACTTATTATTGATATTGTATTTATGCAACGATTGTATATACTTAATTTTATATTTAAGATGACGATTTAGAGCTGCTGTTTTAGAGTTGTAATTTCTTTTTCCATTTTTTTCTTAATTAATTTGGGAGTAGATACCTAAAAACGGCAGCTGCCATGTTAAGAATTGATTTTTTTTGGTTCTTTCTGACATGCATATTGTGATTACTCATTATTTTTGATTTCGTTTGTTTTTGATACTACTGTGCTGATATAACATGTTTTTTTGTTTGTTTAATTATAATTTCTTTTATATTGCGTGTGGATTTAATGAATGAGTGCGTGTATTTTTATTTCAGGCCTTCTTTATTTTTTGTATGTATTATACCCCGCCCACTTACCGAATGAGCCCGGTCAATTTCTTCATTTTCCTTCTTTGGTTTTTTGTTAGGCTACGTCGGTGCACGTAGCAATTGTATTAACCTTATTCGATTGTAAGAGAAATGAAAGTATGATAATTGTTACTGGATGTTGGGCAGAAGACGGTGCTTCAGTTTTTAACTCTGGCAGCCTGCTTCACCCCACTTTCACAGTGAGCTATGCATCCAGTTAGTAGGCTTTATTATTTACAGGGTGTTGATTTTACATTAAATTGGGAAAGTTTGTCAAGATTAAGCAAAAAAATTACAACATATATTTACTACTATTTGAAAATTTATCATACAATTCTTTTCAAGAGTAATAATACCGTGTGATCCAAAAATCAGTTTACCGAGTAAGAGGACATGCATATTACATTCACTAAATATATCAATGTAAGTATTCCGCCGAATTGTATATTCAGTATCCCTCAAACTGACTTTTGAATCACCCTGTATATTCCCATTAACTGCTTTTGCTGCGATCATAATTGAAACGTCTAGTGTTCTGACGTCCCTATATTAACGTAACGTGTCACAGAACAATTACAATGTCTTCTTATTCTATCCTAAACCCCTTTTCTATCGATTAATGCCACAAAAATGACTTAATTTTCATCCCTTATAATCGTACCTACATCATAGAATAATAATACGTTGTATAATAAGTGACACTCGGCGTTTTCAGATAGACCAAATTTCTTTGCGGATGTCTAAAATCCGCCATTATTTTGTTGGTATATCCATAGGATAATAATATGCTCACGCTAGCGTAGCGTATTATTATTCTGTGGGATATCCTTCAACCTCCCTTTAGTTTATTGTACTATTCTTGTTCTAAGTTGTAATTTCACTTCAATAGGTTTCTTTATTACGTTAGAGCCTAAATTATGCAGTTTTGCATTAAATAATCAATTTAAATATTTAACGCAATTTCTAACACCACCGTTTTAAATTTCGCGCCGCATCTGTGTAGAGGCAAATCACTTTAAGAAGAACCCAACATCATCATGCGCACAAAGTGGTTAGGAACAGTTCATTATATGTAATTAGGGATAGCAGTATTCAGGTTTTAGTGGCGTGGAGTTTTATGATCAACCAATCGGAAATTACCTTGTAAAAGTTTTAGATTTCGTTACTATTTATTTTTACTTGATACACAGACGGACAGTTTTAAACCGCCATCTAACTAATATAAAATATCTTTTACATAACAATTAACATTAATAAAACAATAAGTTACTCAACAGAAGTGTTTGCAGAACACTAGAATGAGATAGAAACCACTTAAGTAGGCCATGGTATTCAATCATTTGCTTTATCGGATTTTCAAAATAACCTTGCTATAGCAGTATTTTTTAGGGATATTGATGCACACAACTCATATGGCGATATTATATTAAAAATTTTAAATTATAATTTAATTGGTTATGTTTATTTTTTACTATTTAACGCCATATCTTCCGTTTGTAATAACTTAACTACGCCACTGTTATTACATTTCTGCACAATCTGGCATATGACGTTGGGTTCTTCTTAAAGTGATTTGCCTCTACCCAAAGAATAATGGACGAAGGTCATATATTTTTGGTACATGAAAAGCAATGTAATTTATGAAGAGTGTCATCTTAACGTATTATTATTCTATGCCTACATATTAAATACCACTCGCTTTATACATAACCTGAGCTAGTGGCATAAAAATAAGGCTAAATTCCTAAAGATAGCTAATTTTATAGAAACACGTGTCCAGTAGAATCTAATACTTAAAGAAGATGTGTGTTTTTAAAAGAAAATATCTTTAAGAATGTTCAACCAGGTCCACGCAAAGGTAGAAGATTATTGGAATAAGCTAGTTGTACAGCAGACAAATTATGTATTAATTGTATATCATCAATAATTGATTTAATAAGACGTGTGTATTCTGATCCTCAAAGACTGTCCATTTGTGCGGTTTTTGCACCACAAGAAAATATTTTACACATACTAAAGAACTCCCATCAGCAAATTTATGCATTTAATTCTGCATTTTGTTTAGGTTCTATTAAAATGAATATGTCTTCATATATTAATAAACGTCCATTTATATGCCTTTTATGTGGTTATTCTACACCTTATAGAATTGGTTTAAGATTGCATATACGATCCCATACCAACGAACGTCGTTACGCATGCAGTTTATGTGATTTCACCACATCACACAAATCTAATTTGCGAACACATATGCAATCGCATACCAACGAACATCTATTTGCTTGCGTTTTGTGTGATTATACCGCATCACAAAAAAGTGCTTTACAAACACATATTATGCAGTCACACACTAACAAACGTCCATTCGCATGCAGTTTGTGCCGTTATACTACATCACAAAAAGGTAATTTGCAAACACATATTCGGTTGCATACTAACGAGCGCCCATTCGTATGCAATTTGTGCGATTATACTGCATCACAAAAAGTTCATATACAAATACATATGCATTCGCATACTAACAAGCGTCTATTCGTATGCAACATCTGCAATTATGCCGCATTACAAAAATATAATCTACAAATACATATGCGGTCGCATACTAACGAACGTCCGTACCCTTGTAATTTGTGTGAGTATGCAGCTTCACAAAAATGTGCTATACAAAGACATATGAAGTCGCATACTAACAAACGTCCATTTCCTTGTAATTTGTGTAATTATGCAGCATCACAAAAATATACTTTGTCAATACATATGCTGTCGCATATCAATGAACGTCCATTTGTATGCTATTTGTGTGACGTTGCCGCTTCACAGAAAGGTAATCTAAAAATTCATGTGCAATCGCATATTAACGAACGTCCATTTCCACGAAATTTGTGTAAAAATACTGCATCACAAAGAAGTTATACACAAACCCATATGCCATCGCATGCTAACGAACGTCCATTTTTATGCAATTTGTGTAAGTACACTGCATCACAAGAAAGTAATTTTCGAACCCATATGCAATCACATACTAGGAAATGTATATTTATTTGTAATTTGTGTGATTATATGGCACGGCAAAAAGGTAACTTACAAAGACATATGCAGTCGCATACTCATTAACGTTTGTATTATTATATGGCATCACATAGTAGTTTTAGAACTCTTCTGCAGTCGTATGCTAGCAACCGTTCATAAACGTGCACTTTGGGTCATTATGCTGCATCACACAAACTACTCTACAGAAACATTTACATTTGCATGAATCTTAAGTAATCGTAAATTCTGTAGAGGTTTTAATATAGTTCATATCTTCTCACATACTAAGGAACGTTCAATCTTTTATGAACATATTTTCTATTTTGTAAAAGTAATTTAAGAATTAATCTACAGTCCCATACTAACGACCATCCATTAGTATGCAATTTGTGTGACTATACTGCATCACTAAAACTTCATTTAAAAAGACAAACTAATGATCGCCCATTCATATGCAAATTGTACAATTTATTTCGCATCAGAAACTAGTAATCTTCAAGTACATGTGGGTCGTATACTAAAAATATTAATTTGCACGTCATTTGGTATTTAACCCGCCTGGAGTCCCGCTATAAATAGTTACCTGAGAAATCATGCATAAAAACTTTTCTTATATTTACTTTGCTACGTTTTAACCCAAGCAATAGTAGAAATAGTTAGATTCATCCATTCTATATACTATATTTTATTAGTTATAACATACAGAACACAAACAAGAAAAATAACGTATTATTGATTGTTTACAACATTTCTAATGTCCGTAGAAAATCACCAAAAATAATACGCGAACGTTTAGTAATATGGTAAGGATTTTTCATTTATATAAAACTTTTAAACAAACAGTTTACTCGTACATTAAAATGAATTAAAATTCGTAACTTATTCAATAGAGTTTCTACTTATGTCGTCTTAAACATCGTGGACATGTAAAAAATTGAATCTTCTGTACAAACTGCTGTATTATATCTGGTACAATCCCATACAGTAATTTAAGTTTACGACAATCTTGTCGGACGCATGTCACGGACAAGCAAAAGCATTGCTATAAACTTGCGATAAGGTTGTAAGCTTGTAAGAACGTTTTGGTACAATTCTAGTCAACATTATCAAAGGATTGTCACAAACTTGCGATAGCAGGCCTATAACACTGAGGTGAGTATTTGGTAATCCTAAAATAAGCTTACGAAAAGGTATAAAAGAATCTTTATAATCCTTGTATTAATAATAATCATACGCCAATCTCAAAATAAGGACAGCCAAGCAAGGCTTTAGCAATCTAATATAAAGTTTATTTTACAGGGGATGTCCACTCGTAAAGTCGATTTAGTGCATAGCGTATATTGCAGTTTAAAGCAGGTAAATATAAAGCCTGTATAAATTGCAACCACAAATGTGCAATATATGAAATTTATCGATCACATTTCTCTAAAACTGGAAATTACCTGTAAGGCTTCATAATCATGCCTTCAAGTTCAATAAAGCTAGCTCATAATTTTGCAATTATAAAAGTTTTTACACATTTGAAATCTATTATTTCAAACTATCTTTTGCATAATATTGAATTTGTATTTACATACTATTTTAATTGTGTAAACCAAAAATGCAACCCTAACTTCTGGATTCATTATATAAGGATCTTTGTGTTGTTTGCTATAGACCTGATAAAAGAAAAATGTTTTTGTATTAAGAAATTGCTTTTAATAATAATAGCAATGCCTTACTTTATTAATTACCATAATACCGAAAACAATACAAAATTTTGGCATGTGCAGTAATAGCGTCCGTGTTGTTAATCTGCACATTAATTAATGGCTCCAATATTACACTACTAAATCAAGCTATTGTAAAACATAATAGGAGTAATACATATTAGTGTTGTTACGAGCTACTATTAGGCAACCCGTTAAACACATAAGCGCCGTAAGCAAGGTATATACTACAGAAGCCTAGAATTTTCTAGCATGATACTAGATAATGAATCATCCTTTTAATTCAGGGTATATATAAGACCGTTTATTAATGTAAGAGTTAGTCTATATCAGAATGTCGAATATAAATTATATCGTGTAAAGTTAAATAGTTGAGCTTTTGGAAGTCCAAGCGTAAACATAAATGTGATATTATGTGAACGTGTCTAATGTACATGCAGCTTGTTGAATACATAAATAGATAAAAGTGTAATAAATAAATAGTTGTGTTAGTGTTGTTAATGGACCTATGGTTAAGAAGTTAGTTTAAGAAGACATTAGTGGTTGTAAATTCATTAGTGTGATAGTGCTTCATTGTTAATTGGACTGAAAACATCTATAAATAAGGAATATACTGTTAATTAGACTTGTGAATAGTGAGTGATCGGATAACTCAGGGAAGGTGGAGCGAAGTAGGCACCCCTGAAGTTCCACCTCCCGGAGCAGTGAACTGTAATCGTCGAGGGGTAGACACTAGTGGTAGAAATGCGAAGATACGAAGGACCGAGAAGTAGAAAATGAACACTATTGCAATATAACAACTCACAACGACAATCTGGTGCGATAAGCACAATTTACAGTATATTAAATTTCTGAATTATTCGAACTTGTATAAACGTACTACTTTTATCACAGTATTATGAATTTAAGTACATATGCCGTTGTATCAAGTTCACTAACGTATTTTGTATGATACGTCAATGGAAAGGGTCATTGCATTAATACCACGCAAGTACGAGATAACTTGTCGTGATACCAGATTAAGAAAAATGGTTATTATTTACTATTATAACCGGAAAGATCAATAACGATTGGACGATTGTAAGAATTTACATACATCCGGAAAAACACGCACCTGTGTTAGAATAGAAATTACTACGCATAATGATCGCCTCGTATTCCAGTTAATCAATAACTATTACGATAGGAACGATTCATTACTATTTTGCACACTAGAAATAATTTATAGAACAAAGATAATCACAGCCCGCGCGAATACGACTGTAACCTAGGAAAGTTGAAGCAGAACTCTGTTGTTTGTCTATTAAACGAAGGCAGGTGAACGATAGACCGCGCTGCACGTGCCCAAGGTTATCTTCCTGCCTGTAGGACAGACTATTTAATAGAATTGAACATTGATATGCTCTAAGAAATAATAATAGAGCATTTTTGAACGTAATTAATCTTATTTGAAAATAAAGAAGATTTTACGAATACGAAATAATTTAGGAAACTCCAACATACTCCCCCGCGTTGAAGCAACGCTTCAACAAAAAAAGAAACCAGAACAGAAAGGAGAGCAACGAAGGAGAAAGAAAGAAGAAAAATGTTTTGTTCATTCGAGCCGGATCAGTGATCACGAGTCGAATCTTGACTTGAAGAATGAATTTGATTTGGCAAAAGACACAATTTAGTTATTGGTCTTATGTAGTCGCCAGTTGTTGTATGAATTTTGACAGCACGAACTTTTCCGTCGCAGCCAGGAATTGTCTCTAAGACACGGGCGAGAACCCATTGAAGAGGAAGAGTGTCATCTTCTTTGACTAACACTAGATCATTTTCCTTTAAGTTTTCTTTTTCTTCAAACCATTTTGGTTTATTTTGCAAACGATTGAGATACTCTACAGACCAACGTTTCCAAAAGATTTGCTGAATCTGTGATATCTTTTGATAGAGTGAGAGTCTATTTTCAGAAATATTTGAGACATCTTTTTCTGGATAAGAAGTTAATGCAGAACCAATTAAGAAATGTCCAGGGGTTAAACAGCTCAAATCAGAAGCATCATTAGATAAGGGACTTAGAGGTCTAGAGTTCATTATAGCCTCTATTTGGCATAATATTGTTAGAAATTCTTCATAGGTGAAACTTTGGTTACCTATGATTCTTTTCATATGGTATTTCGCACCTTTTATGGCGGATTCCCATATACCACCCCAATGAGGGGATTTTGGAGGGATAAATTTCCATGAGGTTTCATTTTGAGAAAGAAAATTAGAAATAATCAAAGAATTATTTTTATTTTTGAAAATTTTTAATAGTAATCTTACGAGTTTTGAAAGAAGGAGCATAGCACAAAGCTCAAGTCTAGGAAGTGTAATTGTTTTAACAGGAGCTACCCTTGACTTGGAAGAAATTAACTTAGAGGAAATGGTGCCGTCTGCATATATAGCACGTAAATACACACAGCCACCGTATGCGGCTAAGCTTGCATCAGCAAAACCATGAAGTTCAGTTTTGAAATGGTTTTATTTAAGAAATAGAACCTTGGAATGTTTTGTTCCTTCAGTAATGAAAGATTTTGTAGAAATTGTTAAATTCGTCGAGCATTTTTGAATCTGAGATAATTGTGTCCCAGTCCAGTTTAAGAATCCACAACTTTTGTATTAATATTTTACCCTTTACTATAACAGGATTTATTAACCCAAGAGGGTCATAGCACTGGGCTATTGCTGACAGAATTTTTCTTTTGGTAAGTGGGAAGATTTGCTTATTTTCTGTTGTGGAAATGTAAAGAGAATCAGAAATAGGGTTCCATTTTAGCCCTAAAACTTTATTTGGAGCATCTTGCAAATTAATGTCGTAGTCCAAAGAATCGGATTTTTTAGCGATATTTTTTAGAAAAGTTTTGGAATTAGAACAATATTTGTGAAGTTCAAACCCATGCTTGTTCAGAACGGAGTTTAACTCAGTGTGAAGTTTGAAAAGAATGTCTAAATTTTGCGCACCACACAAACCGTCATCCATATAAAATTGAGAAGAAATTGCTTCCGAAGCAAGTGGAAATTCATTTTTACTCAAAGATGCTATTTCTTTAAGCACTCGAGATGCGAGAAAGGGGGCACTGTTAGTGCCGTAGGTAACAGTGTCTAACTGAATACATTTCAGATCATTCTCAGGGTTTTCACGCCAGAGGATATTTTGTAAGAACGTTTGTTCGGGATTGATTAAAATTTGTCTAAACATTTTCTGTATGTCAGTGGTGAAGACAAAGGGGAACATTCTAAATCTACAAAGAATGTCGAATAAATCCGGATGAACTTGGTAACCCTTAAGAGAGATGTCATTTAAGGAGTAACCAGAAGAAGTTTTACAACTTGCGTCATACACAACGCGAAGTTTAGTAGATGTGCTACATTCACGAATAACACACAAATGAGGAATGAAATATTTGTTTTCTAGTTTGCAGTTTTGCAATACTAAGGAACATATTTAGCATGTCCAAGAGAGACATACTCTTGAAGGAAATTTTATATTCATGAAATAAAGTACTATCTTTTTGGAATCTTTTTTCTAAACTCAAAAAGCGTTTTTTAGCAAAGGTAAAGGAATCGCCGAGCTTGCTAGGCTCTGACGAAGATTTTAGTGGAATATCTACCTGAAATCTGCCATTTTCTAATATTTTTGTTGTAGAAGTAAAAATGTGTTCGGATAATTGGTGTTCTTCAGAAGGAACAGATATTTCGGAAATGTCTTCCATTTCCCAGAATTTTTTTAGAAAAGAATCAACTTTTGAAGTCGCAAGAAAGGAAAATTTTGACTTATCTGAATTTTCGTTTTCAGACAGAGACATATTACAATTAGTGTAGTTTTTTGGGACTGTACCTGCTACAATCCATCCCAAATGGGACTCTTGTAAAACAGGAAAATTTTTACCTAGTTTAATGATATTTTCAAGAATTATATCATAGTAGCAATCTAGACCTATCAAAATGTCAATTTCTGACGGCATGTAATATTCGTCGTCAGCTAAGAAAATATTTTTAGGTATTTCTATTTTGTCATTCATTATCTGAGTTTGAGGAAGCTTGCACGTTATATTAGGTAAAACAGCACAAGTTATTTTGAAGGATTTACTTAGATCTTTGTTAGAGAATATTTTAATATTCACCAATTTATCGGCGATAGTAGAGCTTTCGTTGATGCCAGAAATATTCATAGTTGTGTTGTGAGTTTTGCACGGTAGTTGATCAGCTAATTTTTGTGTGATAAATGAGTTTTGGCTACCAGTGTCAAACAACAGCTTGGCCGAAATAATTTCTCCGTATTTAGAGCAGAGAGTTACTTTGGCCGTAGCTAGGAGGACATGGCAATATTCTACCGAATGGGCTGAATGGGTAATCAAATTAGACATATGCTTAGCATCGTCTTTAGAAATTGGTGCACAAGCATTTTCTTGTTGTGCGAAGGAATCATCATTTTGCGAACTCGGAACTTTCTTGTTTGTTTGTGAATTTTTATTTTGGGAATTAGATTTAGGAGAGAAGTTATTTTTATAACTAGAACTTGTAATCGGAAGAGATTGATCGCCCAATCCTTTGTCTATGTGTAACAAAGAATTATGCGATTTAGAACAAAAAGAACATTTTTGGGTAGAAGAACAATTTGCAATATTGTGCTTGCCTAGGCAATTAAAGCACAACTTATTAGATTTAACGTAGTCAACTTTTTCTTGATATCTTAGATTTTTGAAGGAAATACAGGTGTAGATTCTATGACCTGCTTTTTTGCAAAAGGAACACTTAAGAACTTGGAATTTTTCGTGATTGGCAACTGGAGCAGAGTGATAAACAGAAATTGATTTTCTTTGCAATTTGGGACTTGCAACATCAATATTTTCTAAGACAGAACTCCTTTTTTCTAAGAATTGTATAAAATTTTCCAAATTGGGAATTATAGAATGATCTCTTTCCATTTCATAAGCACGTTTTGTATTGAAATCCAACTTTTTGAAAAGAAATATTAAAATAATATTCCATAAATCTTCGTAAGAAAAATTTAAATTTTTAAGAGATTGAATATTTTTCTGAATGGTAGCCGCAATTCACGCAGTGAACTTGACTTACATTTTGTCATGATTGGAGTTTCTAACATTGCTGATAAATGAGAATTGACTATAACAAATTTGTTTTCAAATCTACTTTTTAAAATATTTAAAGCGATATGGAAATTTTCATTTGTAATTGGCAAGGAATCAATTAAATGCAAAGGTTCATTTTTTAAATAACTTTTAAGATATACTAAGCGCTGAATGTTTGATAATTGAGAATTTTTTATTATAAGAGCATCGAAAAGTTGATAAAAAGATTCAAATTCTTTTATATCTCCCGAAAAAGTTTGAATTTTGATTTCCGGCAACTTTACTGTCGTTGATTGAGGATTACTTAAAGAGGATTGAAAACTATCATCTTGATTTTCAATGGCTTCCGTTTGCTTTCTTCTTAAATTGGCAATACATTGAGTAATATTACTTGCTAGAGAGAAATATTTGTCTTCTATGACGGACCTGCCTTCTACGTCAAGAACTTCTTCCGAACAGAGAATTTCTATTTCATCTTGAACTTTTTCGTATGAATTAAACAAAGAATGCACCCGTTGCAATCTGATTTCAAATTCGAGTGATGTGTTACAAGTGTCCGCACTTTGAGCGAACCACGATTCTATTCGCGTAAAGGAACCTTTGACCGAAGCTCTAGACTTTTTTAAATTTTCTAAGCTCATATTGAATTTTTTAGACATTAATGTTCATAGAAAATATCATGCACTTTTTGCACAACAGTTTAACAAATAGAAAAGTAAAATGGAATAAGCTCACCCAATTAATGGCTGCTTGTTGTTGAGTTTCCAGGAATCTTCCAGAAATCTAGGCGACCTTGACAATGTGTGTTCAGGAACTAGTGTTTTCTTTCCAATAGAAAGGCTGGCTTCCAGGAATATCCAGGAAATCCGTCTCTGAAGGACCACTTCTTATGATCGGTTAACTCAGGGAAGGTGGAGCGAAGTAGGCACCCCTGAAGTTCCACCTCCCGGAGCAGTGAACTGTAATCGTCGAGGGGTAGACACTAGTGGTAGAAATGCAAAGATACGAAGGACCGAGAAGTAGAAAATGAACACTATTGCAATATAACAACTCACAACGACAATCTGGTGAACTTTATGGAGTGAGTAAATTAAACAATTAATCGTACACCGTGTAGTAAGAGGATCATATATTATAACGTCAATAAGAATAAGAAATACAGCGAAAAGCACAATTTACAGTATATTAAATTTCTGAATTATTCGAACTTGTATAAACGTACTACTTTTATCACAGTATTATGAATTTAAGTACATATGCCGTTGTATCAAGTTCACTAACGTATTTTGTATGATACGTCAATGGAAAGGGTCATTGCATTAATACCACGCAAGTACGAGATAACTTGTCGTGATACCAGATTAAGAAAAATGGTTATTATTTACTATTATAACCGGAAAGATCAATAACGATTGGACGATTGTAAGAATTTACATACATCCGGAAAAACACGCACCTGTGTTAGAATAGAAATTACTACGCATAATGATCGCCTCGTATTCCAGTTAATCAATAACTATTACGATAGGAACGATTCATTACTATTTTGCACACTAGAAATAATTTATAGAACAAAGATAATCACAGCCCGCGCGAATACGACTGTAACCTAGGAAAGTTGAAGCAGAACTCTGTTGTTTGTCTATTAAACGAAGGCAGGTGAACGATAGACCGCGCTGCACGTGCCCAAGGTTATCTTCCTGCCTGTAGGACAGACTATTTAATAGAATTGAACATTGATATGCTCTAAGAAATAATAATAGAGCATTTTTGAACGTAATTAATCTTATTTGAAAATAAAGAAGATTTTACGAATACGAAATAATTTAGGAAACTCCAACAGTGAGTAATAAAGACTATTGTTATTACTTGCTTTAAATTAGTGAAACGCGGTAGTAGTAGCCCGCTACAGTGTGGATCGAGTTTACTTCATTACGATACCTATGTCGCAATGGCGATTAGCAAGTAGAACTACAAGCCAATGTGGCGTGATCGTCATCACCTGCGGTGCAAAAGAAGCATGCATATTGAACACGAACCCAAAAACGAATGTTGGTGTCTAAATTATTGCGCTTGGAACCTATATTTAGAGCCTTGTAGTGCTTAGCAGCTTGGCGTATCAACGCTTACATATATCTTGTCAGCTTTGTTTTTAATCAATCATTGAGGATAAGGTTTGCATAATAGGAAACGATAATTTGCCTGTTATATGATTTTGAATGAATTCTTATATACGAGCATGCAACCATCCATTCTTCTAACTAACAGACCCATAAGCACGCAAACATATAGCATGCAGGCATACACCCCACGACCACAAATGGATTCGCCCAACGCACTCGAATTCCAATAAAACCGTCCAAATGTACAATACAATAAGTCTTAATATAAAAGGAGCTCCAAGGACTAGAGGAAATCACTTCTTTTCGTTCGCTCTTTAAGAATGCCATCAAACTTTTGGAATGAACTTACGAATAGTGCACACAGAAGTCAAAAACTTTTTGTGCACAAGAAGTTTTCCTTCGGTTTATCTCGTGACAATTTAATGGGATAAAGTAAAATAAATTTTCATAATAACACCACAGAGGATACCGCTTTAAACAACTAGCACAGATTTACTGCCGAAACCTTTATGGCTACAAGACCATGTCTTAAAACATTTAATGAATACAAGCACGCCAGGGTTGGGAAGTTTCCACCAACAAACCGCTTTTATTAATAACAATCAAGGACGCTGCCTCCACAGAATCGTCTACCACTAATATGCAATCTCATATTGCTTTTTATGTTGACCATTTGATTTGCTTTGTAACCACAAACCGTACATGCCTGTGATTTATCTCCAGTATATACACTCATACGTACCTTTGGCTTGTTCTTACAAGATATTTTGAAATCAAGCACCATACACAAAATGGTTTATCGCCAGTACGCGCACTCATATGTACCGTTAGATGTTCCTTTCTAAATGTTTTATAGTCACAAACCATACAAGAATATAGTTTATAAGCGGTATATTGTTTCATGTGCATTTCTAGATTTCCTATTTTGAAACTACAAACTATACCTAAATATGGTTGATCACCTGCATATGTTCTCATCTGGTTTGTTAGACTACCCTTTGAGATGCTTTGTAATTACAAACCATACATGAAAATGGTTTATTACCGGTATGCGTTTTCATATTTTTATGATCACTTATTTGAGATGTTCTCAAACTACAGACCATACACGGAAAGTGATTAACTTTCGGTATGTTTTCTCATTCTGTTTACAAAGAAACATTTGTGAGAGACAGTAATTTGAAATGGATTTTACGTTTAGTCAGTAAATCAAATTTTTGCCTTGCTCAGTGCACTAAACCAATCAAACGACTTTGTTGCGAGCCGAAGCTATTATTATTGGCGAGAATTACGTGATATTTAGCAGGTCTTTTACTTTTATATAATAAAATTTCCTGAAGAATGTTGTTATTTTCAATTTAGATAATAGGATATAGATACTAGAGTAATTTTAAAATAGATGATTCCTGATGTTCTGCTGATAAATGATGCTATTTTACAATAAAACGGTGATTGATGAAACAAAAATTAGTGCAAGGTTATGCATGATTGTTATAAAGTGTCTGCAGTTAATTGACTTTTGGCAATTTATGAAAATTGGAAGAGCATAGACTATTCGACTGTGATTTCAGATGGGTATAATTTGGATATCAATATTGAACAACGTAAATGTAGCTTTCAGAAGTTATTTGAAATAGTGAAAGAACGGTTATGGTTAGCTCGTGAAAGGTTTGTAACTATTATAACCTTAGGAGGAGAGATGTTGTTTATCACCTTGGTCAACTTGTTCGGCGCCGAAATAAAGTTCTAACGATGCTACTAAATTCCTTACAGTTAACACGCTTCGAGATTTATTGGCCGTTATAAAGTAACGAAATTAGGTTTGTGTACGTATCAGTTGGAATCTCTTGGTGGCGAAGGATATGGGCATTTGGCACGTTTAAGACTGGAGACCTGCAATTGTCTTTGTTAGCCAAGGTGTTTTACGTCACCGTATCTACCCTAAAGAACCGTACCTTTGTTAAGTTTAATAAAAATTATTGTGGCATGGTGTAGCGATAATATTAGACAATGAGGGACAACTTGTACAAAAAGCTATTACTACTAGACGGGAAGAAGATTGGTCTCCGCTCAAAAAGTAAGAAATCAAATAAGGCAGGAGAAATAAAGGAGAAAATGTAGAAAGTACTAAAAGACTTAGTAAGAACTAAGAAGCAATATAAATCTATGTCCATGGAAATCGAGTTTGGTGACGAATGTGTTACTCGTGATAGTGAAATTGCCAATAAGTTCAATGAATACTATAATAGTAGTATTAAAGATTTTATTCGAGAAATAACTAAAATTAACAAGTATAGTATAGCATTCAATAGTATAGCACAAGTATAATTTTGTTTTAATAAATTCAAGCTACAAAGCATATATGTCGCCTTTGTTGTAAGAAGTTTCTTTAACAATCTCCATTACAATTGATCAAAAAATTCTATCAAATATAACCAATAGTTTATGAGTCTTTAACCTATTACTCTCAATAGATAGACAGTGCTCTGTTCTTCTTTCCAAAATTCAAGTAATTCCTTTTCGAGATCCTAGTCTAGGCATTTGTGCAATTTGCCAATTGGTATTTGCACCTCTTTCCTATTTTATCAAACCTTTTCGGATTCTGTTTGTTGTCTTCTTGTCCTCTTTAGAAGACACTTCTTTTAAAGTTGTAGATAGCACTATTACCAGTACCAGCATGTTCACTCATTGGCCGTTTGTTTTGCGTTCTTTATTTTGTGAAACTGTAAATCTTACCACAAACAAGGTTTCAATACAAGTGCAGCTAATTTTGACTACTCCGTCTTCTCTCTTTCTTATCAATTTCTTCTTACCGCCGACTTTTATTTGCTTCTTCGACAACTGCTTTAGTATATTTGTACTATTGGATTTTTCCTTTTTCTGATTTATGGATTTTTCAATATACCTTTTTATAATATCCACGAGCCCAGAGATTCAAATGACTAAATATTTTACCTTCAGAAAATTTGTTCATTGGAATTTCACTGCATTAGTTCTGGGAGCTTCAAGATAATTTCACTTCTCGCTTTCACACGGTGGTTTTATAAGCGATTCGATGAATGCTGCATCATCTATAAGTTTCCTTTGGGCAATTGTTTCAATTTATGTCCACGACTGCATATTAGAAATTTGTTGCTTTTATAACTGATAACCGATCTACTATCGATAACTTGTGGGTACCTGTTCCTCTGTAAATGATAGTCCACCTTTAAACTCATAATCTACCCTAAAATCTCATCACCACTGAACTCAAATCTCTTCGTATTAAAAAGTTATGACATTTGTCCAGTTTTAGGAACTGTTGAATTTTCAATTGTATTGTTAGCTATTTTCATACCTACATGTGGTATAGGTCAAGCTTGGTTTTTAATTAATCATTGAAGACAAGGTATGTATAATAGGAGACGATACTTTCCTGTGCTTAATGATCTTAATTGAATGGACTTGAACGAATCCTTATGTACCAGTATGCAACCAACCAGACCGATAAGAACCCAAACAAATAGCACGCAGGCATAACACCCCACAATCAATAATGGATTCGACCAACACACTCAAATTTAAATAAAACCGGCCGAATGTATACTATGGACAAATCTTAAAACAGAAAGAGCTTCAAAAGATAGGGCAAATCACTTCTTTTTGTTCCCGTTTTAAGACTTCCACCAAAAAAAGGGAACTCAAGATTAATGCAAGCTCAGCGGCGTAACTCAAAAATAATGGGCACCCCGCAAGAAATATTAAATTAAATTCTAAAGCTGTTTAGTAGGGGTTAAGTTATATTTGTAGTTGTCGCAGAGTCATTTTGCGAACTGGGCGGGGACGAACGTTACGCCACTGTCCAAACTGTTTCAGCACTAACGGTTTTGCTTCGGATTATCCCGTTGTGGCTATCAAATTTAATGGAATAAACTGAAGCGAGTTTCCATAACAACACTACGGAACGAATCCCGCCGTAAGCAAGTTGCATGGATTTACTACCAAAACCATCGCGGCCATAGGACTACCTAAAGCACGTGACGAAAACAAGCACGCCTAAATTGTGAACAATGTGCGATCAAATCCCTTTCGTTTCAACACATTCAAGAAGCCGCTGCGTATAGGGAATTGTTTATGAGTAGTGTGATTTCAAATACCTTTTTAAATTGAACATTCGAGATGCTTTGTAGTTACAAACCGTACAAAAGTAGGTTATCACCGATATGTGTTCTCAAATATCTCTCTAGATCATTCATTTCAGATGCTTTAAAATTTCACACCATATATGAAAGAAGTTAATCACCGGTATGTGTTCTCATGTGCATTCTTAGATTACCCTTTTGAGATGTTTCGAAATTACAGACCATGCATAAATATGGTTTGTTATCGTTATGCGTTCTCATATGCTTGTTCAAGTTGCCCGGTTCAGGCGTTTTGTAATCACAAACCATACATCTAAATGGTTTATCACCAGTATGTGTTCTCATATGTCTTTTTAGACCATCAATTTGAGATGCTTTGAAATCACACATCATACATGAATAGGGTTTATCACCCGTATGTGTTCTGATGTGAATTTTTAGTGATCCCTTTTGAGATGCTTTAAAATTACAAATCATACACGAATATGGTTTATCACCGGTATGCATTCTCAAATGTATTTTCAAGTTTCCCATTTCGGCTGTTTTGTAATCACAAACCATACACGCATATGGTTTATCGCCAGTATGTGCTCTCATATGTATTCTTAAACCATCTGCTCGTGTTGCTTTGAAATTACAAACCATACATGAATATGGTTTATCGCCGAAGTGTGTTCTCATGTGCATTTTTAGATTACCCTTTTGAGAGGTTTTGAAGTTACAAACCGTGCATAAATATGGTTTGTCACCGCTATGTGTTCTTATATGCATTTTCAAGTTACTCATTGCAGAGGTTTTGTATTCACAAGCCATACACGCATATGGTTTATCACCAGTATGTCTTCGCATATGTCTTTTTAGACTGTCAATTTGAGATACTTTGAAATCACAAACCCTGCATGCATAAGGTTTATCACCAGAATGTGTTCTGATATGCATTCTTAAAGTTCCCTTTTGAGATGTTTTGAAATTACAAACCATACATGAATATGGTTTATCACCGGAATGGTTTTTCACGTGCACTTTTAAATTACCTTTTTGAGACGCTTTGAAACCACAAATCATACATGAATATGGTTTATCACCATTGTGTGTCCTCATGTGTGTTTTTAAACCATCAATTCGAGTTGCTTTGAAATCACAAATCTTACATGAATACGGTTTATCACCAATATGGTTAGTCATGTGCACTTTTAGATTACCCTTTTGAGATGTTCTGAAATCACAAACCATGCATGAATATGGTTTATCACCAGTATGTATTCTCAAATGTGTTTTTAGACCATCCATTCGAATTGCTTTAAAATTACAAACCATACATGAAAATGGTTTGTCACCAGTATGCGTTCTCATATGTCTTTTTATATCGCTCATTTGATATGCTTTGTAATTGCAAACCATACATAAAAATGGCTTATCACCGGAATGTGTTCTCATGTGCATTTTCAAGCTGCCCATTTCAGATGTTTTATAATCACAAACCATACATGGATATGGTTTATCACCAGTATGTGTTCTCATGTGTACTCTTAGATGTTGCTTTTGAGATACTTTTAAATCACAAACCATACATGAATATGGTTTATCACCGGTATGTGTTCTCATGTGTACTCTTAGATTTCCCTTTCGAGATGTTTTGAATTCACAGACCATACATGAATAGGGTTTATCACCAGTATGTGTTCTCAAATGTGTTTTTAGACCATCCATTCGAGCTGATTTGAAATTACAAACCATACATGAATATGGTTTATCACCGGTATGTATTCTCATGTGTATTTTTAGATTCCCCTTTCGAGATGTTTTGAAATTACAAACTATACATGAATAGTGTTTAACGCCAGTATGTCTCCTCATATGTGGTTTTAGACCATCTGTTCGAGTTGCTTTGAAGTTATAAGCCATATATGAATATGGCTTAACACCGATATCCGTTCTCACATGCATTTTTAGATTACCCTTTTGAGATGTATGAACATAGTGTATCGCTATTATGTGTTTGATATCTATTTAGACTACCCATTTGAGATGGTTTGCAATTGCGAACCATACATGAAAATGGTTTATCACCGGCATGCTCCGCATTTGCTGGATCAGTCTGACATTAGTTAGGACCTTATAGTTACACGTATTACAACATCGTAACCTAATTTTTAAATGTATGTGTGCTATACAATTTTCTTGTTGTTTGGAATTGCATTTAGGTATCTTTCTTGCACTTTCACTGGCATATTCCGTTGTATAAGTACTTTTAAATGCGTGTTTATTGTAGGTCTTAGAAGTATTGGCAACTGCATATCTGCTGCTTCCAGTCACAAAAGGTTTGAAGTCGAATAGTAAGAGTGATGCTTCTTCCTCGGTTAATTAGGTCAAAGCATGAAGCACAACCCCCACCATGATATCTATATCTTGGTGATTTCTCATATGATGGAGATGCGTTTATCTCTCTATTACAGTTCATATCTGTTGTTATCCGTTATACAAAAGTATATTTTAATTCTCTAGGTTTGAGATAGATATCGCATTTAATTCTTTAACTTCGGTCATACTTGTTTTACTACCTTCTTGTTCTGTATGAGAATAATTCGTACTATGTAGTTATATTTATTTGTTGCTATCGGTACTATTGTTTGAAGAAAGGGAGTGCAACACATGCCATTAACGTATTAGGTTTTGATTGACAATCAGTTGCCATGTGCGAGAGAAAGTATATTTTAATATAATACAGATACAGTACTGCTGGGTGTATAGTAGAATCCAAATAAATTTGGGTATGACACATCTTTCAAATGTTATGGATTAATACCCTATAAATCGTATATCCTAACTTGGTACAGTACCTAATCTTAGCTTCTTTGCTATCTTGACACTGATGTTTAACTCTCAAAATTTGTTATTTTGTTACGTCCCTCTTCCGACAATGTATTAAACCTTACGCCCATTTATTTCATTACTCATTCGCATAGATTCTGCTTTCAATACTCAAACACCATTCTGTATATCAGACCTTACTACAATAAGTACGCTTTACTACAATTCCATTTAAACCTATTTGCTGCGAAATGGAAAGTTCTTCTATAATTTAAATAATTGGTACCTTGTTTCAAGTATCTGTCGGCTTGATGCATATTACTATTGGCTATAATTAATTTGTATAATACTCAAACCTAAAGTCTTGTTGACATAATGGATCATACTGAAACGTTTTTTATTTTTAACTACTGCACGCCCCACGTTGGGTGGCAGTGAAACGAATTTAACTGGGCTCTAACCGTTACCGGTGCCAGTGTTACAAATTTTCTAAATGGGCGCCAGAGAACAAAGTCTTCCGACACAACTAGGGGTCTATTCCTTGGACAGAGCTATGAGAAATGGGGCGGTAAGTCGAAATCTGTTTGTAGATCAAACTTAATCTAAACCAAATAGGCGCCACGAAGTCCTGACTTAATTATGATAATTGCATGGCATATTTCTAAGGGCGGACGTGGAGGCCCAAAGAAAAAAGATCGCCTTCGCTGACAAAAACCTGTCTTAATAAAATAAGACGCAGCTCCTGTAAGAAATTGTAATAGTTAAATAAATAAAGAAGTGGAACACTATTTGTGTTCAGCAAAAATACATAAAGAAGTAGTTAAAAAGGTATTTCCAATATAAAATTGGCATCAAATTCCTACTCATAAGGATGTTAGCTTTATGTTATTAGATTTGATCATACTTGATCAAAATAAAAAACTTTAATCTGGAACCAATTGTTTACTAAGAAAAATCTCTTTTAAAATAATGTGACTTGTAACAAAAATTTAATCATTAACTGTAACAATCTATAACTTTCAACTTCATGTTTGTCTTAATTAATTTTAATCAAATATTCTACAGTATGACATGAACTTGTTGTACAAATAGGGTTCCGACCTGTGCAGATCTGTTCAGGCGGATGACAAATTAATAAGTTCTAAAAATGTTAGCATTTGATTTTTCTAATTAACATATGCAAGTTTTAATTTATATAAAGCTGATAACAAAAATAGACATGTTTACATATCTTATACGCAAGCTGTTCGAAGCATTTGCTTTCAAAAATAACATCTGTCATCAGTACAAAGCAGGAAAATATATGACGTCAGTAACACCTGTTGACGTTACCGACGATTCATATTGAGTCACGCGTGTAGTTTGTTTTTTTTTAAACATCAAATCAGTGAACTTTAAGTTTACTACTGGTAAATCCAGCTTAGCAATTAGTTGAAACTTTTATTACGTACTTATATTACGCATCAAAGCAAGTTAACGTGTTCCTAGATTTGAAACACATAAAAAGAACTTATAACTATCTACGAACAAAAACTGCATTTGTCGCATTGTAGCAAAGAAAGAAGGGATCCTCGTTATTTCAAGCAACGATAACAGCGTTTGTAATTTGAAACAATTTTATCCAAAACAACTTCTACTATGACTTCGTCCCACGTGTCGAATCAAATCCTGTTGCAATACATTCTGCAGCAGTTGAAATCACGAAGTAGAATTACGCCGCCTTCTCCAGGTAGCATCTTTACTGTGTCCTTGTGTATCTTAAAAGTTGCATCCTACTTGTCCTTGTGTGTCTTAAAAGTTTGCATACTAAGTGTCGTCTTCTACGAGTCGCGCTAAATAAATTATCTCAAATTATACAAGTTAACAAAATATATACGTTACCGACCGTTATTCGAAGATGTGTTCACACATTGAAGTGAATTCGCAAATTGCCGGCCTGCAATCTAGGGTACATGTTGATGCTTCTACTACGTATGGCCGACTATCTACAAACCAGCTCGGGCGGCCGAGCCGTCCGGAGGGGAGCAATCAAACAGAGATGTGCTTGTAAATAGCTGTGTATGACACAGATATTTAACTATAAGTAGATTGTTAAAGGACGATGCGGGCTTAACGTATACTTTTGAAGTTGAATCCAAAATATCATTGTTGTTAATAAAATTTGTTATATTATTCTTACAATTATATGGAGGGATTTATTATCGAAATTAAAATTGTTACAATACTTCTCTGATAAAGTTTGTTTTGAGTTTCTATTAACACCTGTGTGTTTGATAACGCTGGGATTGAATTTAATTCTGGCAATAGAACCAGTTACTTTTATTCTTTCTGCATACCACCAAGAAGATTTGTAGTTTTTCGTTATCTACAGAATTTCGTGCATACCGTTGTGTGGTAAGTGCTTTCAGTTTTAATAAATGTACTTTTCTTCGTAAATGATCTAATCTTTAATCGTATATGTTACAGCTTCCTCCGGTGAATAAGACCGCCCATTACATTGGCCCCTGACTGACGAGGCGGTTGTCGCTTCTTTTATAAGAAGGATGCACGAATTGCGTGGTCGCGGGTCCATCTGTTCCTCTCTGTCCTTGGGGAGCGTGTGACCAATCTAACAACGTGGATGCGCGGTTGGGTGTTTCTTCACTACTTACTTGTATGGGTAATTGCCGACACCTCTAATGATTCTTATATAACTGTACTAAGAAAAGATTTCCCGGGTGCTATTTAGACGCATCCCGTTTGTCACGGGTGTGACTGAAGAGTGTGATATATTCAAGTAGGAACTTCTTTCACGTTACTATTCGTACCTATGTTATCTAACCGATAAGAGAAAAATTTCTGACGTACTGCTATTATACATATATGTATCCTATTTATACTTAGATATGTCAATTGAGGTGGGGGAAAACGTTTTCATTTAGCGCAAGGTTACCGGACAGTAATTGTAAACATTGTACATGTTGCAAAGCTGTAAATTGTAAATATTTTTCTGAATTGGGATGCTTTGTAGTTTGGTGAAACCGTTAAGTTAAAGGCAGTTTAACCCAATAAACAATTTATTTGTTTTGGTTATATCTTAATTGTTTATTTCTATTGCAGGTTGTACTGCACCTTTAATTTTTTTGTTTGTTCAGGCAATTTCTTTACTTTCGGTCTGGTAAAACCCCCGCCTACTCGCCGATTGAGCACGGTCATTCTTTCCTTGTCTTTTCCGTTTAGGTTTATGTTTGCTTAACTTTTGGCCTGATTCTTTTTGTTGCCTAATTTGCCACATTACCCGCTTTTTTTGGCCTGATGTTGCTTATCTTTTTTTCCTGTTCTCTTTACGTTCGACCTCGATTTCCCATAATCAACGTTTTGTTCCAACAATATCCTTTGGATTTTCGGTTATTTTGTTCTGAAATTTTATTAATTCGTTATCTTGTTTTTTTTGCATTACATAACAATTTCTTTTAATTTTTGTTTTCTTCGAATTATTGGACTTGCCTTTTTGTCAATAATTCTAGTCCGTTGAAAACTCCGGCGCCCTATTCCTATCCCTAATTTATATTTGGTTGCTCTAATTCTATTAGTGTTCCTGAAGTTAAAACGAATGAACTATACTGGTTCGGTGGATAGAATTTCAATTTTTTCCGTCAGATATACTGTAAATTGTCCTGCGTACGCATTAATTTTTTCGTCGAGTTCTTATCGAGTTACGGTTAGCATTCATTTAGTTACTTCTTACCATTTTTTTTTTGTTATTCGTATTCAAAATGACTCATTGTGATATAAGACTGTTTAATGGTATCTGCAATAGACAGCAGGATTCATCAGAACGCATTACTGACTATTTCACGTGTACGACGGCCTTTTTCATTGCGATGGTTCTTTAAATGAGGATGATTTGTTCATTTTGCTTCGTTATCTTGCTCCATTTTATAGAACCCTTTTGCCTACCGTCCGCTCCTTACAAGAATTAAAGACCACATGTCTGAAGTTATAACCGGAAAAGATTCTGGTCAATAATTTTGTATCCCATAACCAAGACCAACATACCCTTACTGCTGAACCGGATTTTGCTTATAAGTCTGCTACAATTGAGAAAAATACTTTTACTTCACATGACCGAATTGTTAAGATTTCTCTTACGCCTACGGGTAAATCAAATACTCCTTCTGTACTTTCTACTGTTCTTATTCCTAGTTCTACTTCTACTCGTCAGGTCACATGCTTTAATTGCGACAAACTTGGTAATTTTTCGACACGTTGTACTCGTCCTCAAGTACTCCATTGCTATGGTTGCGGACATAAGGGAGTTTCTTGCCGCCACTGTCTAAACTGTCATTCTACTACTAATAACAACCAAATTTCTTCTGCTTCTGGTTCTACGTTCTTTTCTGTACTTCAACCCGGTCAGCTTACTACTATTACCATACCAAAACAAGCCCTTCTTCGACAAATATGACTTCAAGCAATACTTCGAATTCTGTCCTTAGCAATAGGAACCAGATTTCTGCTGTCTCTAATTTTAAGTTCTTCTCTCTACCTCCTCCTGCCCGCTTTACTACCACCACATCATATCCTTTTTAACCGTATGCGTCTTCAAATTATACTGTTGATTTTTATTGGCATAACGCCCCTACCTACCACACACCTTCTAATAACAAAATTTCTTCCGTCCGTAGCTGTTCGGACGATGGTAAAAAAGATCCTACGTTTTCACTTCCACCTCAGCCTGTGCCTCCTCCATCCTTGGAGCCCACTCTTCATATTAGTTGCTTATAAA
Source organism: Platerodrilus igneus (assembly GCA_036346225.1). Lineage (NCBI taxonomy): Eukaryota > Metazoa > Arthropoda > Insecta > Coleoptera > Lycidae > Platerodrilus > Platerodrilus igneus. The sequence continues at coordinate 3,056,165 of JARFIW010001117.1, read as the reverse complement.
TAGCTACTCAAGAGTTTGTTCTTACTTTCTTGAATGATTCTACTAAAAAAATTTCTGTTCAATGATAGATGCAATGACAGATGTAGCTGAGAAACGATAATTTCTAATAGTTTCAGAGGTCTTGTTGAAATTAGTGAACCGGTGTCGTTAACGCATGTTGCTGTTGTTGTTTAGAAAGCAGTTCCTATTGTGGCTGAAGTTTTGCCTGTTTCTACTCCTTTGTCTAACATTTTTGAAGTCTTAGTTGATTCTACTCCTTTATCGGATCTTGATAAAACGTTACCTGCTCTTACTCATTCTTCTAATGTTGACGAAGTTCTTCCCGATTGTGCTTATTTATCCAATGCTGATAAAATTCTACTTGCTTTATCTTCTTTATCTAAGGTTGATGAAATTTTAGCTGATGTTCTTTTATTTAATGTTGATAGAGATTTACTTGATTCTGTTTTTTATCTAACGTAACGTAGCGTAACGTAACTCTGATTATGGTTCTTTTTGTAAGGTTGATTTTCTTACTGCCAATACTGTTCCTTTTTCTAACGTTGATATTCTTACAGTCCATGATGTTCCTTTTTCGACCGTTGTATTTTTTACAACCAATCCTAACAAGAAATGGCTTTTTTCTATTACACGTTCTGAGTTTCCTAAACCACAACAACCACTACTTACCTCCATTTCACTCACCATCCACCTTTCCATAGAAACCGTCGTGCATCATTCAATCTACTATCATACCCCTGTTAATCCTTGTTTGGCGAAAAATATTTGCTCAATATTACCTCATATGCATCCAGTCACTCAACCCCGGAACTGGTTAACGAGATAAATTGGAAGTAGAAATTATTTTATGCTGATTCAGAACGTGAAGATGTATGTCAGGCGAAATCCTAATGTTCTCGACCTCACTTCAGTTTTAATCTGCTGGCCGTGCATTTATATTTCCAATGCTCCACGAGAAGGTACTACATTGGCCAGGAGGCGAGTTAATTTGTTGCCTGGAAATTTATCCAAGTAGTACCTCCGGTGGAGCATTGGGGACGTGGCGCAAGTTAATGACAGCCTAATTCAAATTTATGCCTGGATTTAAATTACTACGTAAACTGTTTCGTTTTGCTTTGAGAATAGTGAGGATTAATGCGGAATCAATTTCGAATCGTGCATGAACAATTACGACACGCTTTTAGTTGCTTTTCTTGTGAAATAAAAGTTGTATATTAACTATAGCAGTGTAGTTCTGATGGTTTTTGAAGGAAGTATGCTTTATATGTAACGTGTTTGATTGACCACAAGCGCGGTTTTAAGGTCATTGACTGACGGTTTTAGTGATACGCGTAGCTTTACTAATTGTTTTTTGTTGCTTTTCTGTTGGAAATAAAAGTAGTAGAACTTGACGTGTGTTTTACGGAACATTGACTTAGTGATACGCGCTGCTTTACTAATTGTGTTTTTTGTTGATTTATCTTTTTATATTTGAACTGTGTGTGCGATTTAGTCTTCGTGGTCTTTTTTTTTATCAGAGTAGTGCATACTCTGGATTAGCCAAATACAGTTTCAAGCTTGAGTGTTTCTAAAAACAAAAAATTATGATACAGTTGTGATACTGTAGTTTCTGAATTTTCTAACCCCAAAGTATCTAAAATAAATCATTGTTGGCGCAAATTTCGTTATTCAAAAGCATTAGATTTTTCTTTGTTACCATAGGTAGCAAATAAAACACCTCACGTTACTGTTAGTTTAATGCATTACATCGTGCCTTGAAAGCCCGTGATTCTAAATTTTTATTACCATTTTTTTTCGATTTGTGTTACAAAATATTTCGACATTATTGTCTCAGGAAATAGAATTAACAATAAATTTATCAATGCTACATAGTTCCATCAGCCTGATAATGTCTGCTGCTAACACCAGTGAAATACGTAGGTGTGATTAGTGTAAAGTGTAAGAAATTCCATCAACACCCTCACAGTCAAGGGTGGAGTGCTTCGTTAGTGCAGGACATCGTGAATCCTACACTTCAATTGCAAGGAAGCGTTACTGAAGGACTTTATGTAAGTTGAACTATTTCCTACTTGATATGACTTTAAATATCTATCCGTTGTTTTGCAATATCTTTGTCGTTCTGATACCTTTTACAATAGAAGTGCATGCTACTAAGAAAAAAAAAGAAAGAAAAACAAAATCAATACTACTGGACTACTCATATCACTTGTGTCTTATCTATTTATCTTTTGTTAACATTTTGTCTGATTTATGTTTAATTGGTGTGTGAGGAAACGTTTCTGCTACTCCCCAATATTACCTCACTTTGTAATAAAAATTTTTGTAATGCTTTTATCGTGATTATATTATATAGATTATCCAAACAATTTTTTTTACATCTTACAGAGTACGGAGTAATTTATGCTTGATCAGCATGCTATGCTTATTCTTTTATTTCAGGTTTACGTGACTATTTTTATTGCAGGTATTGTCACTAATTCCTTACAGCCGCGTACATTATAGGTTATTCTGCTTTCTACACCCCCAATCTCCGATTGAGCCCGGTCATTCCTTGGGTTTTCTTTGTGTTACGCACGGTTACGAGCCAACGTAACAGAAATTTGGCGCCCAACGTGGCTGCCACGAATTAACGTAACACACTACTACCTCCACATTCACCACTACCTCCAGAACCGCGTGCCACAACTACTACATCACCTGTTAATCTTATTTAGCGGAAAAATGTCCGCTCAATATTACCTCCTGCTCAAGTCACTCAACCCACAAAACTGGTTAACAAAAGAAATTGGAGGCAGAAATTATTCTATGCTGATTCAGAACCTGAAGATGTATGACGGCGAAATTCTAATGTCCTTGACCTCACTTCTTTTTCCTGCTGGCCGCGAAAACGTCTTAAGCTCAATATCTAGACTTCGCGACCCCAGATTCTTATGCGGATTTTGCTCTCCTTAGGATTTGATTTTTGGACTTTACGATTCCTGTATTTACTTTTCTGTTTTGCTGGGTTTTCTTTCACTAACCCCGTGTGGGTCCAGGATTAGAATAGTCCCACAATACGACCTGCCTGACGTAAGAGGCGACTGAAGCGATCCAACACATATACACACACTCCACACACACACACGCGCGCGCGCACGCACACCCACTCACACACATTTTTTTTTGTTCTTGCTTTTCTTTGTTTGTCCTCTTCTTGCAGTTTTGTGTCAAGTTTCTATTAACAGCTGTGTATTTGATAACGCTGGAATTGAATTTAATTCTGGCTATAGAACGAGTTCATTTTATTCTTTCCGCAAGTTACATTTTGGGCCTTGGGAGCTGCCTTTTTAAAAATCTTCTTCCAAAACTTCTTGTAACAATATTTATTTAACAAGAACTACTTTTGGAATTTTGACAAACCATATAAATTATACTAGGTCAAAATTTGTCCCGCAGCTTGTATGGCTTTTATCAGTGAATAGCTTTTATTTGTGTTAGGGTTATACAGTCTATTTCGGTAATACGTAACGTTTTCTTCTTCTATGGTCATATTCATTGCCTCTTCTAAATTTTGGGGATGTTGGAATCTTATTTTGTCTGATAACCAATCTGGTAGTGCGTTAATGAAGGTGTCTAATGCCATTTCTTCGTACATTTTTGTCTTTAATACTACGGATATTTTGGTCGGGTTTTTCGATTTTTAATTTTGTCAGAATTATACTTCGCGCGTATTGACATTTCATTCCGAATTAATATGGTGATTGGTTACTTTCCATTCTAAGGTTTGTTAGATCGCAAATTAGACATTTGATGTTTTTGGTCTCCGAAATATGCTATTAGTATGCGTTTAAGTCTTCCCATTGTTCAAAATTATCTCAGCTGGCAATTAGCGTTAGTGCTCTTCCGGTCAGTTTACTTATTATTAGGTGTAAAAGTAGAATATTGCGCTCATTATCTCCTGGTTTATAAAAAGTTTTCAAAAATACTTCGCACGCGGTAATGAAGTGCCTAATAGTGTTCTGACTACCAACATTAGAGTGACAGTACAACAATGCCTGATAGAACTGCTGATAATTTTCAGAGGCTTTATAAAATAAGACCTCTGTTATCTCACCTAAGTAATAGATATTCAGAAGCATTTGGCCCTTCTCGCAATATTGCTGTAGATGAAAGTATGGTCGGATTCAAAGGGAGGACTACCCTAAAGCAGTACATGCCCAAGAAACCAACAAAGAAAGATATTAAGATATGGATATTAGCTTGTTCTAGAACCGGTTTTATGCTTAATTTTAAAGTTTACGAAGGAAAGTCAAAGGATCCTTAAATTGGAACCTTGGGTGAGAGAACTGTTCTTGATTTAGTAAAAAAATACTTTGGTAAAAGTCACTGTGTATTTTGATAATTTTTTTACAACCTTTGACCTGCTATCTTCTTTATTGGAGAAAAATACTTTTGCCTGTGAAACTATGCGAAGAGACTGGAAGAACTACCCTCGCGAATTGTTAAAAACTGATACAAATTTGAAGACAGGGGAACGTGATTTTTTATTCAGTAATGACATATCTGTGCGCAAATGAAAAGATCGGGGTGTCAAATGTGTAATAGTTGCAAGTTCTCTACATAATCCTGCTATAACTAAAACTGTAACTAGAAGAACGAAAACAGGAGAAAAAGTGATTTTGAACTGCCCTGAGTCTACGTTTGACTACAATCAACATATGGGTGGGGTTGTCTCTTTGATCAACTTATGTCTTGTTATAATATTTCGTGGAAGAGTTGTCGGTGGTGGATGAAATTGGTTTATTTCATGATAGATTCTGTAGTTGTGAATACATATATGTTAAAACGGCGTGATTTGTGTGAAGTTAGCACCCCATTTTTAAAAATCATGATTTTGAAGGTTGTTCCAGATTGTTCTAATCTTGTACTGCATTGTTCCAATTCGACATATTATATTCCAAAAGATTCCTCGAAAATTTGGAAAACCCATTTTATTACTGGAACCCTATTTATCAAAAATCGCGGTTTTGGCCATCGCTTAACATTGTTGTAGTTGTTCCAAACATTGTTCCAAAAGGACAATTCCGTATCTACACTATTCTTCAAAAAACCGACAAATAATGTTTTTTTTCAAAAATCAAAATTTTCGAGGAATCTTTTGGAATAAAATAAGGTCGAATTGGAATAATGCGGCACAAGATTAGAACAATCTAAACTTTCAAAATCATGATTTTAAAAAATGGGGTGGTAACTTCACACACATAACATCGTGTAGTAATCAGCCAACTCGCACCAAAGCAATGCCACAACTTCAGTTTCGTAGCATATTAGCTGACGAGCTCGTAAAAATCATTGTTCACGAAAACGACCTGATCAATAACAAACAATAAACTAAAGAAACCAAGCGGGCGTTCTGTTGGTTTGGATAATTCAGTGAGATGCCCGAATGATGGTAAGCATTTGCCAGTGGTAGGCATTATAAGAAGATGTGCTCTTTGCAGTACTCGTGCTAAAGCTGTTTAGTCTACAACCACTTTCAAAGAATGTGACGTGGCTCTTTGTATTACGTGTTTCGTCCCATTTCAAGAGAAGTGATTTGATGCATATTATACTATAATATATAATCTTTCCATTGTTACCAACGATATTATAGAAAATGTGAACAGTATAATAACCACTACACGCCAGCAATTATTGTTTGCCTAAATGATCAGTGGCTAACATATTAACCACCCATTTCTGGCAATTTGGAAAAGTAAATATTTTTTATAAAATTTTTCTATGGTTACTCTAATGCAATATATAAGACACCGCTAATGAGAAAATCTACATTATCGATGAAAAATAGTTCTGCCTTATAAAGGGTTAACCTGGATATTCATTTGGTGCCTGAACAGAAACAAGTATCACATGTTCATACCAAGGTAGAAGTCAACTCTACTATATTTTTTTAGATTTTTGTCATACATTAGAATGCAGCCATTCATAGCTTTTCATATTTCGCTTCATTGCCAATTGGAAAAGGAAGAGGTATGAAAATTTATGGTTCTCTTACAGTAGCAGAGTTTAACCAGACTTTGATTTACATACTCAAGGTCATTCAGATAGAGCATTTTTCAGCAGAAAGTTTATGTTTAAAGGAAAATAAGTCACTATCAAAGGAAAGTCCTTATGTGTCGTTTAATCTATTTTTGACTCAAAGGGCTTGTTAGGAATAAGCGGACGCTTGATAAATTCCGATGATGAGTGATGACTTGCACTTACTTTAAAGAATTGTGTAAATATTAAAAAATAAATATAACTAAGTGTGCGAATTACTCTATTACCGAATAGAAACTAAAACAGGTATAACCGAAGTTAAAGAAATAAATGCGATATTTATCCGAAACCTAGTGAACTGAAATATACTTTTGTATAACGGTTAATAACAAAAGTAAAGATAAAAATGTCTACACCAAACGAGAAAGTACTTTAACCGAATTAACTGAGCAAGAGGAATCACCCTTACTATTCAACTTCAACCTTTTGTGTCAACAACTACAACAGATGAGGTTACTAATACTTCTGATACCTTCATAAGCATACATTAAAAGGCGCTTATATGAAGGAATATCCACGTGAAGGTACAAAAACATACCTAAATGCAGTTTCAAACAACAACAAAATAATAAAGGACACATACATTTAAAAACTAGGCTACAATGTTGTAATATATGCAACTATAAAACTTCAATAGTGATACACAAAATTCATGTATAATTTATAAATACAAGCACCTCAAATGGGAAGTTTAAGAATACATACCAGGACACATACCGGTGATAAACCATATTCATGTATGGTTTGTGGCTTCAAGTCATCTGAAAAGGGTAATCTAAAAATACATATGAGAACACATACCGGTGATAAACCATTTTCATGTATGCTTTGTAATTACAAAGCATCTCAAATGAGTAGTATAACAATACATATGAGAACACATACCGGTGACAAACCGTATTTATGTATGGTTTGCGACTACAAGACATCTGAAAAAAGCAACCTTAAAATTCACATGAGAACACATACCGGTGATAAACCATTTTCATGTATGGTTTGTAATTATAGAGCATCTCAAATTGGGAGTCTAAAAATGCATATGAGAACACATACCGGTGTTAAACCATATTTATGTATGTCTTGTGACTTCAGGGCGTCTGAAAAGGGCAACTTGAGAATGCATATGAGAACACATACCGGTGATAAACCATTTTCATGTATGTTATGTAATTACAAAGCATCTCAAATGAGTAGTCTAGCGATACATACTAGAACACATACCGGTGATAAACCATTTTCATGTATGGTTTGCGACTACAAGACATCTGGTAAAAGCAACCTAAAAATGCATATGATAACACATACCGGCGATAAACGATTTTCATGTATGGTTTGTAATTACAAAGCATCTCAAATAGGGACTCTAAAGATACATATGAGAACACATACCGGCGATAAACCATTTTCGTGTATGGTTTGTAATTACAAAGCATCTCAAATGGGTAATCTATCGATACATATGAGAACACATAGTGGCGATAAACCATATTCATGTAAGGTTTGTGATTTCAAAGCATCTCAAGTGGGTAGCTTAACAAAACATATGAGAACACATACTGGTGTTAAACCATTTTCATGTATGGTTTGCCATTTCACAACAGCTCGTAAGGACAAGCTTAAAGTACATATGAGTGTACATTCTGGTGATAAACCATTTTCATGTATAGTTTGTGCTTTTAAAACATCTAGTAAGTACAACCTTAAACTACATATGAGAAAACATGTCAGTGATAAACCATTTTCATGTATGGCTTGTGATTACAAAACTTCTCGTAAGGACACGCTAAAAGTACATATGAGTGTACATACTAGGGGTAAACCATATACATGTACGGTTCGTAATACAAAGCATCTCGAATGACCACATTAAAAAGATATTGTGGTATCACAATCTAGTGATTAACGCCTTGGTACAGGCGGTTGATTGGTAGAAATTAAGGCGGCGAATGCCGGAATGTACCCAATCCTGGCGTTTGTTGGCGTCACGTGCTCCTAGGGGGTATTATTATAATAGATTCATAGAAAGCTTTTGGATAATATTTTGTTGTAATGCTTATTTTACTTTCTTTATATTATTAGGTCTAATATTGGTATGTGACAGACGTACAGCATTATCTAGTTTGTTTTGACATAAGTTTTGTAGTGTGCAGGTACGGTCGAATTATAATTTAAATATGTGCCTGACCAAATGTTTTTTGTAAAACAGTCAGTAATAGTTTTACCATGTTCACTGTATAGAATTTTTATATTTAAGAAGGAAATGCAATGGTTTACTTTTGTTTCATAAGTGAACTATAATTTTGAATGTAGGGAATTATATATCTGTGAGGTGTTTGTAAACATATTGTAAACATATCGTGTGTAAAAGTGCAGTTTATTATTTAATTGTAGAAATACGCTGTTTTCTAATTCTTTCACAACCAGGTTGTTGAAATGGGTGAACGTATGGCTTGTAACAGTTTAATTTTTCTGTTACCAATACTGTTGGTTAGGCAATGTATTCTACTTATTCTGATAGATAGATAACCATACATACAGACGTCGTAGGAACGTGTTCGAAAACAACATTTTAGGAACCATCTGTGCTTAGGAGGGATATTATCTACTTTGTTGGATACGCGAATTTTGCCATCCTTTTTGATTTAAGCACTGCATAAATTGCACTTGGAATTGTGAACTTGATCTTTGCCTGAAAAGCATCAAGTATTTAAGTGCTCACAACTTAGATTATTCATTTTTAATAATGTGCAAAGCTGAAAGTGGGTAAGTGAGGGTTTTTCACTTTAGCATTTAATTACGGATTCACGAAAATGGAATTTAATTACGGATTCACAAAAGTGGCATTTAGTTACGGGTTTACGTGACATTAAATTATTGCGAGAAGCACGCAATACTAAATTTTTCCCGGAAGCAAGTGGAAATAATTTTGATCCTGGCTTATTCACTCTGCAATCCGAAATACATATGTTTTAAATAGAAATTGCACATGGTGAATTCTAACCCCTGAGTTTGGAACAACCCAAACATTTTTCCTTGCCATTCTTAACACACCCTGCAATGCAGCCATCATTTCTGAAGAATATTTTTAACAATTGTCAGTATAAACAATCTACAGTTTAATAAGTTATTTCGCATGGAATCCACAAAAAGGGCGTTTTGGTGATGTAATCCTAAACTTATGGAAAACCGTTAATCGAGCACGCTGTCCAATTGTATTCTTGGAGCTGTTATCTTCACAGGTGTTGTCCTTGGTCGATCAATAATAGGAAGTTCTGGTTGTGGCCCGCTAGGTAACATCGATATCAACGTCTTAAATCAGGTGACAACAACTATCTACATACCAAACACGCAAATAGGTATTTCTAATTTTATTCCTTTTATAATAGTACAATTTTAATTCGCTGAATAGTTAACACTATACCGTAACATTTTTTAAAGCAGCACATGAAATTTCATTAGCTTAAATTTTTTAGCATGAATTAGTTACTAATCTAGGAACTTCAATTTTGTACAAGTCTGAAATAATTAAAACGAGCTCGATTTAAATACTTGATGACTTCATTCAATATTAAAAATATTTAACAAATTTTTTTATGCCTTTTGCATTGCAGCAATTTTTTATTTTATATTTATTTTTCAAATGGCAACATTTTAATACTGTAGATTTTATAAAACACATTTATATACAAAAAAATTTGGTTGTACATATTGGTTTAGAAGAATGATTTATAATATATTTTTTTACTCACTAAAATAGTGGTACTGTATTACTGTTTATTGAACTTGGATTAAATCAAGCGTATGATTTTAATAGTAGGAATAACAATTAAAAGAACCCACTGCAGTCCTTGAGATAAGAGTGTAGTTCATGTATATTTTAGCAAGAAAATTTTAACCTCATTAATTTTTTTAGAAAGGTAAATAATTATAAAGGTTACAGGCTGTTCCAAAAGCTTGAGAGTAAAATGCATTATTGAAATTAGAATAAGTTCATTCAAAGCATAATTTAACGAATTGAACGAAAATCTTATTCAAAGTTAAGGGTGTGTGGGGTTTTACAGTAGGTAACACAATCTTTACTTTATGAATCATAATGCTAATTCAAATGAAATATTTCTAAAGAGAAACATCACATCTAGAGAATTAATATAAAGTTTGTCCAAATGAATAGTTTTTTTTTATGAAGTTTTGAAATTGCCATGTCTTTTACATGATATTCACTATTTCCAATTATTTTGGATAAATTGAATTAAATTGAATTAAATTGAATTGAATTAAATTAAATGGAAGTAAATTGAATTAAATTGAATTAAATTGAATTAAATTGAATTAAATTGAGTTAAATTGAATTAAATTCAATTGAATTGAATTGAATTGAATTAATTTGAATTAAATTGAATTAAATGGAATTAAATGGAATTAAATTGAATTAAATTGAATTAAATTGAATTAAATTGAATTAAATTGGATTAAATTGGATTAAATTGGATTAAATTGGATTAAATTGGATTAAATTGGATTAAATTGGATTAAATTGGATTAAATTGGATTAAATTGGATTAAATTGGATTAAATTGGATTAAATTTAATTAAATTGAAATAAATTGTACGAAATTGAATTAAATTGAATTAAATTGGAATAAATTGGATTAAATTGGATTAATCTGGATTAAATTGGATTAAATTGGATTAAATTGGATTAAATTGGATTAAATTGGATTAAATTGGATTAAATTGAATTAAATTGGATTAAATTGAATTAAACAAAATTAAACTGAATTAAACTGAATTAAACTGAATTAAACTGAATTAAACTGAATTAAACTGAATTAAACTGAATTAAACTGAATTAAATCGAATTAACTTGAATTGAATTATTGAATTAGTAAATTAAGAGAGAAGTTGACTGAATGCTAAGATATTGATTAGTAACTATTGTATAACCTTGAATGCGTGTAAAATAATAAATGTAGCAAAACTAAACGCAAGTTTCAATGGTATAGATCAAATAAATGAACATTGACCAAATAGCTAAAAAACCTAAGCAGATTTGAAATTTCAACGATGTAATAAAAATTGAAACAAGCGACTCGATAACAGAAATAACCTTAGACGTAAGTGAATTAACCAAAGAAATCTAAAACAAATGTTTAAATTCGACAGAAAGAAAAACTTCCGTGATGTCAACCTTAATTTTGTGACGCTATTATCGGGGCAGCCACGTTGGTTCGTCACATTTATGCTACGTTGGCGCGTGGCCGTACGTAACACAAAGAAAAACAAAGAAAGGACCGGGCTCAATCGGAGTAGGGGGTTGTAGAAAGCAGACCAACATATAAGGTACGCGGCTGTAAGGAATTAGTAACAGTACCTGCAATAGAAAAATTAGAATAGTAAACCTGGAAAAAAAACAAATTAGTCCTGCAAACCTGAAACAAAGAAAAAGCATAGCATACGGATCAAGTATAAATTGTTCAGTACTTTGTAGAATAAAAAAACTGTTGGGATAATCTATATAATATAACAACGTTAAAAGCAATATAACAAATCTTTAGTACAGAGTGAGGTAATATTGGGGAGTAGCAGAAACGTTTCCTCACACACCAATTAGACATAAAGCAGATAAAATTTTAACAAAATATAAATAGGTAAACACAATTAATATGAGTAGTCCAGTAGTATTGATTTTTCTCTTTTTTTTTTCCTTTTATTTAAAATAGCATGCACGTCTATGGTAAAAGGTATCAGAACGCCAAAGGTATGGCAAAGCAACGGACAGGTATTTAAAGTAAAAACAAGTAGGAAATAGTTCAACTTACAAACAGTCCTTCAGCAACGCTTCCTCGCAATTGAATGTGGGATTCCCGATGTCCTGCACTAACGAAGCACTGCACCCTTGACTGTGAGGGTGTGGATGGAATTTCTCACACTTTACACTAATCACGCCTACGTATTTCACTGGTGTTAGCAGCAGACATTATCATACTGGTGGAACTACGTAACATCGATAAATCTCTTGTTAATTCTATTTCCTGAGACAATAATTTTGAAAGATTTTGTAACACAAATTGTAAAGAAAAATAGTAATAAAAATTTAGAGTCACGGGCTTTCAAGGCACGACGTAATGCAGTAAACTAACAGTAACGTGAAGCGTTTTATTTGCTACCTATGGTAACAAAGGAAAAGCTAATGCTTTTGCATAACCAAATTCGCGCAAACAAAGATCTATTTTAGATTCGTTGGGGTTAGAAAATTCAGGAACTACAGTACCAACTGTCTTTACAAGTGAATGAGATACCTGTTCATAAGAAGCAACCTCTTTTTTCTGCTAAACCTGCTACAACTGTATCACCATTTTAGAAACACTCAAGTTTTAAAACTGTGTTTGAATAAACCAAAGTATGCACTACTCTGATAAGAAAAAGGAGGCCACGAAAACTAGATCGCACACAGTTCAAATATAGCAAGACAAATCCACAAAAAAAACACAATTAGTAAAGCGACGGTATCACTAAGTCAATCTTCCGTAAAAACAACCACGTGCGGTCGGGTTTTCCAAGTTCTACGGCTTTTATTTCTAACAGAAAAGCAACAAAAACAATTTGTCATGCAACGCGTAATCACTAAGTCAATGTTCCGTAAACCTTTTATTTTACAAGAAAAACAACTAAAGACACAATCAGCAAAGCAACGCGTATCACTCAGAGTACTTAATCTACCGGAACCAAGAACAAAAACCGACTCCGCATCTGTTCATAACACTCGTTGTTATTACCGCCGCACTTCTTGTCAATCCAACACGTTACATATAAAAGCATACCTCATTCAAAGGTAATCAGAACTACACTTCTTATCTGTTTATATTTAGACTCGTATATCCACATAAGGAACAACATTTATATGAATAGCAATTTATCATTAATTCCAAGCGGTTTGTAATTTTCACTAAGTTGGAAAACAATTTACGAATAATTCTATTTAAAATTCATTCATTGCAATGTATTTATTAATGAAAACCAATCTTCAATTAAACCATCTTTTAAAAATAATACCCGCGAGTTAAATTGCATACAATATAGAACTAGTAGTTGCAGAAATGTAATTACGAATTGGGAAAAAGGCGTAACAAGGTTAAGCTGTAAAAATGCCCGTTACAATTTGAAACTGTAGTTTGACGCGATATCGAATTACGAAGGAAATCGGGCAACCCTCGAAATATTCATAACCTCGTGCGAAATATTTTTAAATACCATCTTTGACGTGAAAAATCCAACACAAAATTCATGGCTTTTAAGATTTATAATAAACAAACTATCGGAACCAGCACTAATCTTTATAGCGTATCCCGAAGACTTAAATCATGGGAAGATTATAAACGGCATTTTACTTCATACTTCAAAGATCAAAGAAATAAAAAATGTTTAGTCCGCGATTTATTAAGTTTACGATAGAGAAAAGGCAAGACTTCATATCAATTCGAAATGAAAATACAAGACGTGCGAGGCTTTTTTCCAACGAAAGTAAAACTTGAAGAAACCAATGCAGCTTTAAGATTGACAAAAACAGAAATGTATGACGAAGTGACTCTTGACACTTACATAAATGCCTTACCGGAAACATTATCGAATAAAATAAGATTCAGAAACCACGTAAACTTAGAAAATGCAGTGAACTTAGTAATAGAAGAAGAAAACGTATGGTATTACATAAATCACATATATTACACGATTCGTCACAAACTATATGAATCTTCACACAGATTACAACCCGAGTACAATAAAGCTTATCTTCAGCAAAACAAATTTCTCATATCAAGTTTTCCAGAACCCACACAATTTCAATACCGACAACAAAGTTTTATCCCAAATTTAACGTATATCTCGCCGTATAGACCGTATCAAAACTTTCCAGAAACTCCACAGCTAATCACTGGCACACAAATAACATTCGCATAACTTAGCACTTTACATTAGTATATTTGAAGTACAAGATTTACCAACAGAATTACACGCAATGAAACCATACATCACGATGAACAAATTACACTTTCAAGAAAAATTCTACCACATAATGTTAGTCGAAAAAATCACACGTGTGAAAGCATTCTCAAAATTAAAAGAAATTATTTTCATATTAGAAGTCTTTATTGTAAAATTATACCAATGAAAGCTAAAACCCAATATCAAATACTTATCCCCCAGGTAAAATTTCTATTTTTAAACGACCAAAATTATGGCATATCAAATGAAAAATGCAAAGAACTACTGGCAAATCAATACATATGTGACTCCATAACTACAAGTTACATAAACGAATTATCCCCATGTGAGATGCAAATTTTAAAATTATCCAAACACTACGAACGATGTTTACCAGTACCAATAGAAATAATACGGAAGGATTTCTGAAACCAAATGTATAGAAATTTTTCCGCAAGCAACCATTGTAATCACAAATTGTAAAGAAGAAAAGGCGACCTAAGCACTATTAGGCACACGTTTAATTACGATAGAAGAAAACTTATTTAAAGAATGGAACATAAGAATTTACAAAAATCTAGTTAAGAATTAGAAAACAGCAAACCTGTCTACTCTACTGTAACATTTTTTTGACGCCTATAAAAACATATATTGTTTAGTTATTTTATACATTGCAACGTCTATTCAGACAAATAATTAATTTCGCAATATTAATAAATATTCAGAGATGTATCGTATTGCCCAATCACGAGTATAATATTTAAAAAAGATATTATAGACACACTCGTTAAACGGCGGTTGTTTGAATAGTTCTTCCGATGACAGACGACTTTTGTCCGTCGAGTTAATTTTGTTGAACGAGTACCATTAGCTGTCGGCCTTTAGCTGCGATAAGAGATGTATCGTATTGTCCAATCACGAGTATAATATTTAAAAAAGATATTATAGACACACTCTTTAAACGGTGGTTGTTTGAATAGTTCTTCCGATGACAGACGACTTTTGTTCGTCGAGTTTATTTTGTTGAACGAGTACCATTCGCTGTCGGCCTTTGGCTGCAATAAGACGCAAAATGGGTTTTACGAGGGTCCGAGCCAGCGATTTAAGAATAGCCAAAACGTGGCAGTGCTAAAGCACCTGAATTTTGTTTCTGCTAACGGTAAGCAAGTAAAATTAATTATTAAGGTAAATTAAATGATTTTATTGTAGCGCTCACATTACTAGTTGAAATTATTCGCTTCTTTTATTATCTCATATTTGATGACTCACTTTTAATTTGCAAGAAAACTTAAAGATGTCAATTTATAGTCCACTTTATATCTTGGTTGAATAATACATTTTTTATGGTTAAATTTACTTTATTTGGTTTATGTCGACGAATCACGTTGTCAATTAATGAAAATGTGGTTTAGTTTAATGGCTTCCTCCAATAGCTCTCTTAAATTTTAATTCGTCATGAAATTATGTATAGAAGCTCAACTTTAAATTTAGAAGGTCTTACGTAGCCTCATTTAAAAGAAATTTCATGTAAAGATATTTACACTTTCGTGGTAGGCAGAAATGGAAAGTCCAGTGACGTAAGTTTTTGTTCACGAATCGAAAGCTGGAACATGTGGTAACATCAACCTATTGTTTGTAACGGCGCTTCCATGTACTTTAAACGAGTAAGTTAAGCGATTATTTTAAGGATTTGACCTGTTAACAGCTGTTTCCAAGTAACTTGTCTACGAAACAAATGCTGGAATTTAAAATGGTAACCTTGGACTTAAAGTTGTATTACAAAAAATTGAGAGAAATTTTACTGTTTGAATGTTATAATATTATCTAAATATTGCTTGTGTTAAAAGTTGCTACCTTATTCCTTAGAATAATTAATTTCACTAGGTAAATTTAACAAAGGGCATGTTCATTCGAGTCAAATACTACTAAAAATTAATCATCAAGATTATCTTTATTTTGATTTTATGATAAATAATTGTAAACCAAAGTAAACAGATCTGTACATTTTGGGTGAAAACTTTGAGGTTATGTTTCAGTCATTATTCACATTATTAAATATTTTTATATTTACGTATTGAAATTTAAAAGATTAGACCACATCGTTACTATACATCTTTGTATATGAATTTTAGAAGAAAAAGATAAATTCAATTAAAGAACAGTCATTTGAGTTAATAAATCAACTGTTTTATTTTGGATAAGTGCGTCCAAATCTAAAGAAACTAAGCCAATAGAGTATAGATCTTCTTTTATAAAGAGTAAGGTTATTTGCAGTGACTCAGTGATATTTAAGTTTCCTTTTAATATTTATGTTTAAATTTTAGAACTTAATAGTAACTCTTTTTCTCTTTACTGCTTAAGGTAGCAAGAGTGCATCTCTTGCGTCATTTATTTGTTCTAATAACATTGTTATCTTTTAGATCCTACGTTCTCGGAATAAAAGCAATATTCCACCCTGAGGATTTCCAAGTTCTCCCTTAGGGAACCCTTGCTTTAATAAACATAAGACTTGGTGGCGCCCCCTGCATCTCTTAGTTAACTAAGTAATCAGTTGTTGTGATAAGACCCACGGCCATTCTTCATAAGCTCTACCCAAGGAATAGACCCTTAGCTTAGCCGGAAGACTGGCGATTTCTCTTCATTCTAAGAGGATCGAAATCCTAGGTACATCCAAGTAAGAAATGAGTAACACTGGCGCCCAACGTGGTCCTCAATTGTTCCACTTGTGCTCAATGTGTTGAGCTTCAAAGGTTTCACTGTCGCCAAATATGTGAGGCCTCGATTAATTATAGTTATGCTGACACCGCATTGTGAGCTTTAATTTTCGGGAACTGCTTAGAAGTAGTAATTGAAATTTTGTTGTCGTTAGTTGTATTGTCGTACTATATTATTCTGAAATTTTGAGTTATAGACTTTAAAACTAATTTGAAGTAGAACAATAATTATTTTAGTAATTTGGTTATCAGTAGGACGAGGTTGTAAATTCTGGATTAAATTTTTGTTCCCCTATTTAATATATTTTATTAAGCATACACAGTTAGGATAAATTTGGATTTGGTTTAAAGGCAAACTTAAAAAAAATTCTTAAATCACGAGATTTTTATTATTCCTTTGAAAATAAATCTTAGAAAAGTATAAAAATTGCCGACACCTTTCAGGTTGTGCATTTGCTTAAAGAAGAACTCGATTATGAACTTCGTATACGTGGAATTGAGAATAGTAGACCAGTTATCGACAAACGAAAGATATTAGGTCGTTGACTAGCGAAAAAGTTAGGTAAACCAGGTTGTCTTTTTCGGATTATAATGTAGAATTTTGTTGAGAGTGAAGAAATTTATGACGCTATTTCGTCAATTAGAAATGTTTTGTCAGAATTTGAAGGTGACTCTTCTGACTCTGTTTTTAAAAGGGTTCAATCTAGACTAGTACACCTTGCTGGTCGAGTTAAAAGGATGAAGATGCCAGTAGTAAATCTGGAAGAAGCAGTTGGATTTCTGAAAGAGACTTTAGCTACGGTCCTTGTTATTGAAGCAGAATTGTTGAAAAGGGTGAAAAATAAGCCAAGTAGTCTGAACGAATCTGTCAATATGTACTCCCCTATGCCTCTTAATACAGTTACTTATGTAACACTACCTTTATCCATTGGAACTTGGTCTGTTAAGTCTTCTAGAGATCCTAAACAACTTTATTCATTCCTGGAACGAAATGAAGAGTTAGCACAGTCCCGTAGAGTAACTGAGGACGATTTGTATAATGCCTCTGCAGAGTTATTTGTGAATGATGCCCTTGTTTGGTTTCGGCAAGTTTGGAATTTCGTTTTGGATTGGAAATCTTTAGTAGGTCGGTTAAAGGAGGATTTTATTCCTGCTCATGTGGAAGATGAATTTTGGGAAAAATTAATTCGCGTCATCAGCGAAGAGAAGAATCTGTACTTTTGTTTGTAGCTCACATGGAGAGTTTAATTAGTAAGTACATAAGGTGCCTGCAGAAATCACTAAGGTCCATATAATGAAAAGGAATTTATTACCAGCTTATGTTACTCAACTTGCTTTATCTGAAATTGAGGATATTTCCACATTGGTGAAATTAGGCAAAAAGTTGGAAAAAGCTGTACAATCAAAACAGACGGTGGTAACTAATTCGTCGAAAAATAATTTTTGGTTTCGTAAAGAATTTAAACCACAGTTTGAAAATAATCGTTGAAAAGAATTAAGGAACGCTTCAGCATTTTGTAGTAGAGTTTATAGAAATAAGTCTTCCTTGCTCAAATACAGGTTATTGATCAAGAAAGACCTTTAGTTATGAAGTCACCAGGTGTAGAGGTCAACAAGTTTGTGTGTTGGAATTGTTCACGACATGGCCATACATTTAGCTATTGTAAAGCCCTTATGAAAATATTTAGTTTTAAATGCGGACGTAAAGGCGTTACCTCAACTTTCTTGTCAGTCGTGCTAAAAAACGAGTGAAGCGCGTGCATGATAATTGGCGTGCTGTTTGGAATAATAAGGCTATTATTATGAGGTATACTAAGAAGAATTTTTTCTATAAAGACGAATGGTCGGAATAACTCAAAATCGTTAAAGATTTTTGCAAGATTTCTGAGAAGCCTAAAGTAGACACCTTGTTTGTTAAAAAATTGAGAGGTATCCGTCCATATGTCATGGTGAGATTATTTGATTTTGATATCACGGGTTTGTTGGATTCGGGATGCATTACAACGATAGTTGGATCATTAGTGTTCTCACTTACTGGAAAAATGTGTCGTATCGTTAATGCTTTGATAATTTGGTACGCTAGTTTGTACTGTCGCCATGTCGTTTGAGGATTGCCCTTGTGCATAAACATGTTTTTGGTTTGATAGCAATCTTTTGTGATCTATATCGGCGTTGCAACGCAACATAATTAGTTTGGTTTAGTCTAGGTGAGACTTGTCGTCGTAGTTGGTCGCTCAGCAGTGCGTTAGTCTAGACGAGACTCGTGAAGAGTTGGTCGCTCAGCGGTGGGTAAGTCTAACCAAACTCGAGCTGAGTTTGTTGCCCTAGCGGATTTTCATCACTATTTTTGAAGTTAGTGATGATGTAAAGTTTTTTGGTTAATTAGTCTAGGTGAAGCTTGTACAGGAGTCTGTCATTCTAGCAAGTTTATGCGTTGTGAAGCACATTAGTTTGTTTTGACAGTTTCATTAGAACTGAAACGAGGATGTACCACAGTATGGATTTATTGTTAGCCATGATGATGGTTAGTTCTATAGAAAAATTTGTTTTATGTAAAGTTCATAAGAAACTTTCAAATTTGGTGTATGACTTAGTGAACATGGATGGATCTAAAAGCGAAAAGTGGCATGTGAAAGATCTTAAGCCCCTTTCCGAAGTATATCAAGAAGTTGTTGTTTCGATATAGAAGAGTTTTTGTTTTCCATGTTGGAGTTTGAAGGAGTAGTGTATCCATCCATAGTTTTGTTTAGTTTTCATTTCGTCTAGCTTTTTACTGTAAACGGGAGGAAGTTCCTCATTTTTTTTTTTTCAAAATTGGAGTTTTTTATAACCCAAAGGGCTCTTCATGTACCACTGCAAATTAAATCCTATTTCCTGATTTCTTAATCATGACTGTCGTCGTCATGTGTCTTAGTCCTACGTGACGATTTTCTTTTGGAATTGCATTTCGCTCCCTGTTATAGCCATTTTGTTCGGTTTCTATATATCTCCTGCCATAATTCTGGTGTCCATGTTGAAAATTATTTATACGATGATCATGTTCTTCATTTCCTAGGTCGTTTCTAGTCCAGTTCTGGTTCTGGTACTGGTCCCCTCAATTCTCATGCCTGTGTCCACTGTTTTGATACGGTGTGATGCCTATAACCGTATCTTTATCCTGTCTTTGGTTTCCAAACCTATTCCCCCGTCCTAGAATTGTCATTTTGAGTTCTGTTTCCTTGTTCAGATGTACTCCTCTTATATGATTCGAATTCCTTTATCGAGTCATAGTTCCGTAATATTTCTAGAAATTCCTTTAAAGTCTTTACGTTTTGAACGGCCACCGCCCTAGTTATTTCAGCTTCCATATGTTTAGATAAAAATTGTATAATTTGTTCTTCCTTAAAATGCGGAGTTTTTTAAAACCAGCTACTTCTGCTCTAAATTCTCTGTAGCCTAAATTTTCTACCTGAATGATTTCTATTAATTCTCTTTTTGAATTTTGAAGACTTTCCGTCTGTCTCAGATGCTTTTATGTAAGCACACGGTGCATGTCTATATCTTAGAGTTTTATATAAAGACAAAACAGTTTCCTGTCATATAGTTTGTTCAAGTTTGAGGATAGCTCCGCTAAAACTAGTGTCGTTACCCAGATTAAAACTTTGTGGATTTTACTATTAGATTGTATGTGTGAAAGGTTTGTAGCGTGTATGAATTTCAAATTTGACAGAATATTTATGTTTACTGAAATAGAAATAGTGCCCGCGTGGCTACATTCATCACCCTCGTGGTGTATCGGAAATACAAGAGCTGTCCATTAATACAGAATGGAAGCATGGAAGCATGTTTCGTCCCAGCCAGGATCCCTACATGTAATTTTCCAATGCTCCACCCGAAGGTACTACATTGGCCAGGAAACGAGTATTTTTTTACCTGAAAAATTTTGAATTTTGCCGAACTCTTGCTGTTCCACGCAAGGTGTTGATCTTTAACGCGCGTGACACCAGGTATGACTGAAGTTAAAGAAATAAATGCGATATTTATCCGAAACATAGTGAACTGAAATATACTGTAGCGGGCTACTTTTAACGCGTTTCACTAATTTAAAACAAGTAATAACAAAAGTCTTTATTACTCACTATTCACAAGTCTAATTAACAGTATATGCCTTATTCATAGATGTTTTCCGTCCAATTAACAATGAAGCACTATCACACTAATGCTATTTACAAGCACTAATATCCTCTTAAATTAAATCCTTAACCATAAGTCTTCTTAACAATACTAAACACTGGAATAATTTATTTATTACACTTTTGTCTATTTATGTACATGCTGGCGGTACAATATACACGTTCACATAACGCACATTTATATTTACTATAAGACTTTCAATACGTAATGATCAACTAATTGTACACGAGATGATGTATATACGACATTTTGATATAGACTAACTTCTACATTCAATACCGATTCTATATACCTTATAATTAAATAGATGACTCATATTCTCGTGTTTGCTGGAAGATTCGAGACTTCTGTGGCATATACTTCGGTTAT
The DNA here is from genome assembly GCA_036346225.1 of Platerodrilus igneus. NCBI lineage: Eukaryota > Metazoa > Arthropoda > Insecta > Coleoptera > Lycidae > Platerodrilus > Platerodrilus igneus. The sequence continues at coordinate 3,034,851 of JARFIW010001117.1, read as the reverse complement.
GTAGCTTGCGTGTTTGACGGATTGCCTAATAGTTCGCAATAATAACAAAAGTAAAGATAAAATGTCTTCGTCAAACGAGAAAGTACTTTGACCGAAAAACTGAGCAAGAGGAATCACTCTACTATTCAACATCAAACCTCTTGTGTCTACAACTACAACAGATGAGGTTATTAATACTTCTTAAACCTACAAAAGCATACATTAAACGGTGCTTATACGAAGAAATAACCAAGTGAAAGTACAAGAAAGATACCTAAATGCAATTTCAAACAACAAAATAGTAAAGGACATACGTTTAAAAACTGGGCTACGATGTTGTACTACATGCAACTATAAGACCTCAATTAAAGGAGCCAATCCAGCACATAGGAAATCATACCAGTGACACACCAAGTTCATGTATAATTTGTAAATACAAAGCACATAAAATGGGAAGTCTAAAAATACATACGAGGACACATACCGGTGATAAATGATATTAATGTATGGTTTGTGACTTCAAGTGATCTGAAAAGGGCCATCTAAAAATACATATGAGACCACATACCGGTGACGAACCGTATTCATGTATAGTTTGTGACTACAAGACATCTGAAAAAAGCAACCTTAAAATTCACATGAGAACACATGCCGGTGATAAACCATTTTCATGTATGGTTTGTAATTACAGAGCATCTCAAATTGGGAGTCTAAAAATGCATATGAGAACACATACCAGTGTTAAACCATATTTATGTATGTCTTGTGACTTCAGGGCGTCTGAAAAGGGCAACTTGAGAATGCATATGAGAACACACACCGGTGATAAACCATTTGCATGTATGCTATGTAATTACAAAGCATCTCGAATGAGTAGTCTAGAGATGCATATTAGAACACATACCGGTGATAAACCATTTTCATGTATGGTTTGTGACTACAAGACATCTCATAAAAGCAATCTAAAAATGCATATGATAATACATACCGGCGATAAACGATTTTCATGTATGGTTTGTAATTACAAAACATCTCAAATAGGGACTCTAAAAATACATATGAGAACACACACCGGTGATAAACCATTTTCATGTATGGTTTGTAATTACAAAGCATCTCAAATAGGGACTCTAAAAATACACATGAGAACACATACCGGTGATAAACCATTTTCATGTATGGTTTGTGACTACAAGACATCTCGTAAAAGCAACCTAAAAATGCATATGATAATACATACCGGCGATAAACGATTTTCATGTATGGTTTGTAATTACAAAGCATCTCAAATAGGGACTCTAAAAATACATATGAGAACACACACCGGTGATAAACCATTTTCATGTATGGTTTGTAATTACAAAGCATCTCAAATAGGAACTCTAAAAATACACATGAGAACACATACCGGTGATAAACCATATTCATGTAGGGTTTGTAATTACAGAGCATCTCAAATTTGGAGGCTAAGAATGCATATGAGAACACATTCCGGTGATAAACCATATTCATGTACAGTTTGCGACTACAAAACATCTGAAAAGGGCAACTTGAGAATGCATATGAGAACACATACCGGTGATAAACCATTTTCATGTATGCTATGTAATTACAAAGCATCTCATATGGATAATCTATCGATACATATGAGAACACATAGCGGCTATAAACCATATTCATGTACGGTTTGTGATTTCAAAGCATCTCAAATGGGTAGCTTAACAAAACATATGAGAACACATACCGGTGTTAAACCATTTCGTAAGGACAAGTTTAAAGTACATATGAGTGTACATACTGGTGATAAACAATTTTTATGTATGGTTTGTTCTTTTAGAACATCTACCAAGTACAATCTTAAACTACATATGAGAAAACATGCCGGTGATAAAACATTTTCATGTATGGCTTGTGATTTCAAAACTTCTCGTAAGGACACGCTAAAAGTACATATGAGTGTACATACTAGGGTAAACCATATACATGTACGGTTCGTGATATAAAGTATTTCGAATGACCATATTAAAAAGATATTGTGAGATCACAATATAGTGATTAACGCCTTGGTACAGGCGGTTGATTGATAGAAATTAAGGCGGTGTGATGCCGGAATGTAGCCAGTCGTGGCATGCTTGTTGGCGTCACGTGCTCTAGGAGGTGGTATTATAATAGGTTCATAGAAAGCTTTTGCATAATATTTTGTTGTAATGCTTATTTTACTTTCTTTATATTATTAGGTCTGATATTGGTATGTGACAGACGTACAGCATTATCTACCAGCTTGTTTGTGACATTAGTTTTGTATTGTGTAGGTACGGTCGAATTATAATTGAAATATGTACCTGTTCAAATGTTTTTTATAAAGCAGTCAGAAATGATTTTACCATGTTTACTGTATAGAATTTTTATATTTAAAAAGGAAACGCAATGGTTTCCTTTTGTTTCATAAGTGAACTATAATTATGAGTGGAACGAATTAAATATCTATAAGATGTTTGTAAACATATTGTAAACGTAGCGTATGTAAAAGTGTAGTTTATAATTTAATTGTAGAAATACGCTGGTTTCTAATTCTTTCAAAACAAGGTTGTTGAAATGGGTGAACCCTTGGCTGTTCCAAAAGCTGGAGAGTAAAATGCATTTCTGAAATGCATAATTTAGGGAATGAATGAAATCTTACTCCAAATTTAAGGGTATGTGAGGTTTTACAGTAACCAATTTTTTCTTTCAGACTCATAATGCTAATTCAAATGAAATATTTGTAAAGACAAATATCACATCTAGAGAATTAATATAAAGTTTTTCCAAATGTATACCGTAAAAGGGGGCAACTTTGTGCTGGATTTTGAGTTTTTTTATAAATAAAACTTATTTTACCGCAATTAGACAAAAGCTAAAATTAATTTTAAAATGTCAATCTACTGACCATTAAATTCAAAATTTGCAAACTTGGATAGCTTTCATACTTTTTAAGATAAGCATCTCTAAAGTCTGGTACAAAGTTACCTTGCATTTGGGGCAACTTTGTGCAAAGAACTAAATTGCAAAAGTTGTACTTAAAATCAAGTAATTGAAACAAAGATACCCCATACAAATCACAAGCAGACATAAATAGCAAAATATGCAAAACCAAATTAGGTACAATCCAGGTATGATAAAACAAAAAATATACAAGTAATACTTATTTTATTAAAAAACTTAATTAGCTATTTCTGGCACACTATACAATCCTCTTTTTGACATCATTTTTGGTTCACAAATAACCTTTAAAACTTTTTCCACATTTGTATCATATTTCATCGTGCACATCAGGCCATTTCCACAACCAACCACCTCTCTTCATGGTGCTAACCAAATAGGTGCCATTGTCAACGTCAATTAGTTTATCAGGACATTCTTGTCCATCATAGCTTACTACTACGTAATCACCTTCCTTAAAGATTTTAGTGTTAGATTCACTACTGCTGCTTAGTTTTAAACTATTCACAGGATATTCTTTTAAAACACTTGAATCACGGGATCTAGTATGATTTATTTTTGCAATAAGATAGTGTTTAGTTTGCCTGTCAGATGTTCGTGGCTGTTCATAATAAACTCTTCTTCAAACGGACTACAATCACTTTCCCGAACAGAATAACCATCTGAACATTCAATCCTCCGTTGACGAATATGATGTTGTCTTCTGTAATCTCTTATTTCGTTGCTTCTTATGTTTTGCATCAGCGTTATCAGATAAGTCACTAAGTGTGCAGATGATATGCTTTTCCCGGGAATCACATTAATTCGCTTACGCTTTCTTATTTGTCTTGGCTTCGTGGTATCATCTTGTTGCGTTTCCAAAAACTCAATAAAGGAATCACTTATCTTTCTTACTACTTCCGCATCCTCATTTAAGACGTTTTTATGTAGTGTTTCAAGCACGATTATTCTGTTCAGCGGATAAATACCACATTTGCGAAAGCCAGATTTTAAATTATCTGAACCATTGTGATGAACCTTTTCAAAAAGTTTTTTTAATAGGCCAGGAAAGCTGTCTTTAGGAATTGCAGAACACCGCTTGCCATAACCTGTATCTTTCCATTCGGTTAGGATTTTACGCCATTCTATTTTCACAGGTCTAAAAAATGCTACGTCCAAGGGCTGAAGCAAATGGGTCGCGTTTGGCGGTAAAGCAATGAAGGAAATATTGTTTGCTTCACAGGCTGTAACAACTTCAAAATCCAAATGAGAACCTAAGTTGTCGCCTAGTAATATTTTTTATCTACTTCTATTTAGTTATAATACCATTATTCATATACTTTTGAACAAGTAATAGTGTTCATAATTAAACACCGTGAGTTATGAGCGTGAGTTATAATAACTCACGCTTCCAGCTTATATTTCTATTTAATTACCTACCAAAAATATTAAAGTAGCCATGCTCATTGACATTTACGTAATGTCAAACAAATTTGTACTATAATTTTTTTAAAATAATTTTAATTACATGTGTTTATTAAAACTTGTTACTGTGCTTATAGTCGTAGATAAAGTATAGTATTCAACATACGGTAATGGCAATAACTGACTTGATGAATTACGGCACTCGCCTTCGGCACTCGCCTTCGGCTCGTGCCGCAAACTTCATCTGCGTGAGTTATTGCCTACATTACCGTATGTTGAATAATATACTATTACCCTCTTTTTTTCTTAACATAGGAAGCATAAGCATCATAAACCAATCTTCGAAGCTTTGACTGTCAAACCAGCCCGATTTGCTACAGTTGTAGCGTACTTTATCAGGACCTCCTTCCACCCATATGTCACAGATTATCCACTTCTTAGAGATGTGAAGACTTTGTCGGTTCGTTTGAAGTTTGTCCGACAAAATTCTATAACCTTGAACGCAATCCGCCATTACATGAGGTTTTTTGCGGGAAATTTGAATGTGAATAATGAAATCTACCAGAATGTTACTAACAGTAATCTAACCTCAATGTTTTGTTACGTATATCGGTAATATTTTGAAAATACATATGAGTTCAATGAGAGATTTCAGCTAGACCTTGAAACTTTTATGTCTGTGCTTAATAATATAAGTAACACATAGGAACATTACACTGCAAGAAATCATTCACCGTCGCCAAAGCAACAACTTTGAATTGCTCTCCACCGGCTAGAAAGTGGTGCTCAGTACCATTGTGTAGGTGATATGCATGAAGTTTCAAAAGGGACAGTTTGTCGAGTTGTGCACACAGTTGTCACAGCTATAAATAATGTACTTCTTAAGGATGTTGTGAGGTGGCCAAATGAATGAGTAGAAGAGGTGCTTAAATTTAGTGAGTTTGGAGATATGCCTTTGGTATGTGGGGTAAGGATGGAACGTTAATAGGGGTTGATGTTCCTATTGCATTTGAACCAGCTTTTGTAGATCGTTATCGAAAACATTCCTTAAACGTAATGCTTGTATACGGACCAAATTTACAACTTTATTATGTATGCGCAAATTGGCCTAGGAGGATTAGTGATGCACGAGTTTTGCGGTTAAGTGAATTATACAACAGACTGGAAGCAGGTTGGAGGCCTTTTGCTGGTGGAGTTTTACTGGGAGACTCTATTTACCCTGTAAAATCTTGATCATTCCACCAGTAATTCAAAATATTAATGATCCATCTCGACAGAGACTTGCAAAATCTCATTAAAAAACTCGGAGAGTTATTGAGTGTGCAATTTATGCCATTCGGTGATTAAAAGAAAAGTTTTCTATTTTGAGTGGTTGCATGCGCCTGAATCCCACATTTGCTTGTGAAATCATCAATACCTGTGTAGTGTTGTGTAATCTTTTGATGAGTAATTTACAATACTTTGCATTGCCTGATGAGCCTGAAATACAGGTAGAAGACTTACCAGAGACTACTATCATGGACGAAGATGAATTGCCTGCAGTCCCGGCTCAAGAAAAACTGCATTTTTTTACAACCACTTTAATAGTTAAAAATGAAAGTATGTACTTTGCCTAATCTCAAACATACATTTACATATTTTGTGATGAAACAGTGTTTGCTTAAATGTCTATTCAATGTTATTAAATAAAATGTTAATTTACAGTTGAATCATCTCGATCTAACATTACAATGTCCCCTTCGTTAGTTACTAAACAGTCGTCACTATTAATAAATACAACATCACTCATATCTGGTTGTTCTCCATCTTCTTGTTGGACAATATGACTAATAAGGGGTGAATGTTGCACATTTAAAGATTGCTCCTTTTTCCATACTTCAAGTTCTAGCTTACGTACTTGAGGCTCGTCTTCTCTCCTTCAGAGATTCAAGCATGAGAGTATCTTCACCACGGTATACAAGTATTTTTTTTGTGAATCCTATATACATAAAATTGATACATCAACTTCGTTACTACTATCTATAATTTTATTACTCTAATAACTAACATTCGCATCCGTTTTTGATTACTAGTACTAAATCAAAACATACCTCAGGGGTTAGTGACTTTATCCTTTTGCGTGACCAATTGTTGCTTACATATTCCATCATTTACATTATCATTACAAGTATCGACTAAACTCTCACCAGGTTCAATAGGCTTTTGAACAACAACTGCCGTAGACACTCCAAACGAATCCTAATTTTATTAACGACTTTTATTAAACAGGCCCCTGAAGTCATACCTATTCATATAAATTGTGGATATCATAATAATAAAACATATTTGAACTTCTTTTTAATTAACACAAACAATTACAAAAAAGTAAATTAAAAATAATTTACAAAGAAAATTCAGAAATATATCGATTATCTGTACATCATTATAATCATTAGGTCTTCAGTCCTGGAACTAGTTAGACGTGTACTCTCATTATTTCCTATTCACTGATGTTTGCGACCCATTAAAAGAAGGTGGAACTCTGCAGACTATATTGTCTAAAAGTAAAAAAAAAAAATTGTTGTGTTTGTGTATATCGGCGGCTCCGTGGCGTAGTGGTATGTGTGTGACTACTACGCCCAAGGTCCCGGGTTCGAATCCCGACACGGTCCGCTTGAAAAATGTTAGGCGAGCATTTTTCGCAAAAATACACCCTTGTTCGGATGAGAGGTAAAATGGAGGTCCCGTGTGTGAGTGTTGTCACGCACGTTAAAGATCCCTACCTTGCTTGGAACAGCAAGGGTTCGGCAAAATTTCAAATTTTCCAGGTAAAAAAAAACTCGCTTCCTGGCCAATGTAGTACCTTCGGGTGGAGCATTGGAAAATCACATGTAATGTATTTGTGTATATCTCATATGGATAAAAAAAGGGTTAATTTACAACTATTTAACTAGTGTGATGCAAAAATAAATGATTGCCTTAATGGAAGGAGCATAAAGATCTTATATACCCAGAAGATTTTACCTAATCGAATTAATAATAACAAAATTATGGTAAGTTAAAGGCACCATAAATTATAGGTTGTGCATTTTAAAATTAACTAATAAAATGTAAATTTTACATTTTTAAATTGTCTTTTTTGTCATTAATCCAATTCGGTTGAAATTTTCTGGGACGATACAACTTTATAATGTATGTAAGATATAAGAATTATGAAAAAATAGCACTAATCATTAAAATCATAAATATTACTTGATGTTGAAGGTACAGATATATCCACATAAGAGCAGGGAATAACTTCCTTTGGAAAAATCATTTTGGAACCTTCTTTAGTATTAATTGTAATATCTGAAAGACAACATAATAAGTTAGATGTAAAAACAGAGAACATGTTAGGTGTTACCAGATAGAATGACTATTTCATTTGGTGGTTCATGTTCAAATTGATCTGGTAGTACTTTTTTTTATCAAAAATGGTAGGAACTGCCTTATTTAATAGTCTTTTGCGAACTTTAGAGGTTTTCGAGAAATATTTTTCTAGAAAATGTTTCCTCACATAGTTTATAATTTTTATACAGCTTGTCTGACTCCATCGCCAGTAAATCTTTCCGATTACATGCTGCTAACCATTCCTCACATCTGTGGAAATAGAAATATTGTAATAAAGAACTAAAAGTGCAGCTTATCCAGTACAATATGTGCTATAGGCACAGATTATCTTATATTAATGGTAAATCTGTGTAAAAACTCACCTTGCTCAATCAATTATTGGGAAACAAAACATAGAGATATTGTTTGAAGATTTTATGGAATACCCTCTGAAAGCACAAAATGTGCCACTTTTTTCATTTTTTCCGTCCATATTGATTGTTGAACGCTAAATAAACAATACTTACAACAATACGAATCTTCCAAATAAAAAGTTAGGTTAACGACAAGAAAATTTTAGGTTGATTAGAAAACCACTTATTTAGAGTATGCGCAAAGAAAAACAATTAAGCAGAAAACGCTAGCCTTCGCATCTGTAAGAGGTGGATAATCTGTGCATATGTGCCATAGTCTCTAAGATCTATAATTCACATACAGCGGAGCGATTTTACCAGCTGCGTTTCCATAGAGCATTATAAATGTATTAGCTTTTGTGGAGTTTCTGATAATTTCAGGATACTTAGTTCCTCTTCTCACTAAAACTTTTTTAGATCCTGGATCATCTACAAGATTTGTTTCATCATAATTCCATAGGTTTGTAGGCGAAACTCCCTGTAATTCTATTTCTAAGTTGTCAAAATATTCATTTATAACTAGTTCATCAACGGCTGTACGCTGACGTGATATATTTTTTGCAACCCGGTGTGGCAGGACATTTTTATGACGCTTTATAAAGGATTGCGCCCAATCTACACCTGACATGTTATTCTTGAAGCGAACTTCCTTTTTACCCGACTTGTTTAAATACATTTTCACAATTACTCTTAAATCAAAAGAAGTCACTGAGAATCCATATGCAGACATTGCAATAATATGCTTAACAAATTCCGATTCTTCTGCATCTGTAAAAATCTTTTGACAACCTGGCACGCCCGTATGAAGCAGTTTTAATTTGTTCATTAGTGTATTCCTATTTATGCTGTATTTTTCGACGGCTTCTCGTATGGAAATACTTTTGATGGAAACTCCATTCAATGCCTGTTGTAACCTTTCATGTGTGTAGTTTATGAATAAACGTCTTCCTACCCTTTTGACTGGATTTCCTGGCATGGTAGTTCATTTATGTATCTATAAAGGAAAAATAAGTACAACATTGTACCACGTACTTTCAGTACGAGAAAATAAAATTAATGCAATCGGGAGACTTTGTGCCAGAAAATGTCAACACCGCCTTGGCATAAAGTAACCCCTCAAAAAGGCTCAAAATACAAGCCTTTCATACTTACCCAAGTAGTTTAGTATATTTATAGTCTACAAATAATAACAACATACTTCCACTTTTATAAATTTCATAGTTTTTAAGCTTCAGATGAAATTATACAGAAAAGAGGTTTATCTGCCATAAATCAACTGGCATTTGCTAGGTTATAATATTTGGACATCGTTGAGTAGGAACACAGATTGAGCAAAAATAGATACGCATGAGACTAGTTGCGGTTACTCATCACAGATCCAAATGTAGTTTTACTGTAGTTAGAAAATGCCAATTAAACTGACAAATAATAAGGGTGGCACAAAGTTATGCTGCTGGCATAAAGTAACCTCCGTTTACGGAACTTTTCTTCTGAAGTTTTGAAATTGCCATGTGTCTTTTACATGATATTCATTATTTCCAATTATTTTTGATAAAGTTTGTATTAAGAATTTTGATAACTGATAAGTTATAACTGTATATTGCTTACTTGCTCTTAGTTTTTATTAGTTTTTGGTATTTCATACATGTACGGTGCGTGCCCGTTGTAGCAAATTAATTGTTTTTAGTTCTATAGATATCTACTTCTTTTTACTCCAGCTATTTGAGAGAGGTTTACTGAAGTAAGTGGGCAACTCGCCGTGGATCAATGCAGTAAGCGTAAGACTACGGATCACAAGGTCCTGGGTTCGAATCCCGACACGGCCGATTGCTTGAAAAATGGCAGGTGAGCATTTTCCACAAAAATTACGCCCTCGTTTGAATGAGAGGTTAAATGGAGGTTTCGTGTGTGTGTTGTCACGCACGTTAAAGATCCCTACCTTGCCTGGAACGGCAAAGGTTCGGTAAAATTCTAAATTTCCAGGCAACCCCACCGGCCAATGTAGTACCTTCGGGTGAAGCATTGAAAATGTAAATGTACGGGCAATGTAGAAAGTGGAATCCATACATTTTTAGAGTACTTAAAATAGCACTCGGGCTGCTATCGGTTGTAAAATAGCATAATTAGGCACTCTGTAGCTCCTGAATGGAACTAAACGAAAATAAAACACGTGTCTTCGATATTTTTATAAATATGTACCTATATTAATCTAAAGAGAATTAAGCGAGTAATATAACAAATTAATTTTAATTTAGTAACATTTAAATGACTAAATTTTTTGAATTAAATTAAATTAAATTGAATTAAATTGAATTAAATTGAATTAAATTGCATTAAATTGAATTATATTGAATTAAATTGAATTAAATTGATTTAAATTGAATTAAATTGAATTAAACTGAATTAAATTGAATTAAATTGAATTAAATTGAATTAAATTGAATTAAATTGAATTAAATTGAATTAAATTGAATTAAATTGAATAAAATTGAATTAAATTGAATTAAATTGAATTAAATTGAATTAAATTGAATTAAATTGAATTAAATTGAATTAAATTGAATTAAATTGAATTAAATTGAATTAAATTGAATTAAATTGAATTAAATTGAATTAAATTGAATTAAATTGAATTAAATTGAATTAAATTGAATTAAATTGAATTAAATTGAATTAAATTGAATTAAATTGATTTAAATTGAATTAAATTGAATTAAATTGATTTAAATTGAATTAAATTGAATTAAATTGAATTAAATTGAATTAAATTGAATTAAATTGAATTAAATTGAATTATATTGAATTAAATTGAATTAAATTGATTTAAATTGAATTAAATTGAATTAAACTGAATTAAATTGAATTAAATTGAATTAAATTGAATTAAATTGAATTAAATTGAATTAAATTGAATTAAATTGAATTAAATTGAATAAAATTGAATTAAATTGAATTAAATTGAATTAAATTGAATTAAATTGAATTAAATTGAATTAAATTGAATTAAATTGAATTAAATTGAATTAAATTGAATTAAATTGAATTAAATTGAATTAAATTGAATTAAATTGAATTAAATTGAATTAAATTGAATTAAATTGAATTAAATTGAATTATATTAAATTAAATTGAATTAAATTGAATTAAATTGAATTAAATTGAATTAAATTGAATTATATTGAATTAAATTGAATTAAATTGAATTAAATTGAATTAAATTGAATTAAATTGAATTAAATTGAATTAAATTGAATTAAATTGAATTAAATTGAATTAAATTGAATTAAATTGAATTATATTAAATTAAATTGAATTAAATTGAATTAAATTGAATTAAATTGAATTAAATTGAATTAAATTGAATTAAATTAAATTAAATTGAATTAAATTGAATTAAATTGAATTAAATTGAATTAAATTGAATTAAATTGAATTAAATTGAATTAAATTGAATTAAATTGAATTAAATTGAATTAAATTGAATTAAATTGAATTAAATTGAATTAAATTGAATTAAATTGAATTGAATTAGTAAATTAAGAGAGAAATTGACTGAATGATAAGATAATAAAGTAAATAACTATTATATAACCCTGAATACGTGTAAAATAATAAATGTAGCAAAACGGAACGCAAATTTTCTTGGTAAAAATCAAATAAATGGACATTGACTAAATACCTAAAAACTTAAGCAGATTAGAAATTATAAGGACATAATAAGAATCGAAACACGCTACTCGATAACAAAAGTAACCTTAGACGTAAGTGAATTAACCAAAGAAATCAAAAACAAATTTTTAAACTCTACAGAAGGAAAAAATTCCGCCATGTCAACCTTAATTTGAAACTGTATTTAGACACGATGCCGAATTACGAAGGATATCAGGCGACCCTCGAAATATTCATAACCACGTGCAAAATATTTTTAAATACCTTCTATGACGAAAAATTCAACACAAAATTCATAGTTTTTAAACTTATAACAAACAAACTATCTGAACGAGCACAAATCTTCATAGCGTACCCCGAAGACCTAAATTCATGGGAAGATCATAAACGACATTTTACTTCATACATCGGAGGTCAAAGAAACACAAAATGTTTAGTACGCGATTTATTAAGTTTACGATTGAGAAAAGGCGAGATCCCCATATCAATTCGGAATGAGAATACAAGACGTGTGAGGCTTTATTCCAACGAAACTAAAACTTGAAGAAACCAATGCAGCTTTAAGACAAAAACAGGAATGTATGACGAACTGACTATAGACGCTTACATAAATGCCTTACCGGAAATACTATCGAATAAAATAAGATTCAGAAACCCCGCAAACTTAGAAAATGCAGTGAACTTAGTAACAGAAGAAGAAAACGTATCGTATTACAGAAATTACATATACGACACGAATCGTCACAAACTAAATGAACATCCACAATAATCACAACCCGCGTACAATAAAGCGTATCTTCAGCAAAATCCTCACATCAAGTTTTCAAAACCTACACAATTTTAATACCGACAACAAAGTTTTATTTCAAATGCAACGTATATCTCTCCGCATAGACCATATCAAAGCTTACAAAAAACTCCACAGGTAATAACTGGCACACAAATAACATTCGCAAAACTTAACACTTTACACTAGTATAATTGAACTGCAAGTGTACCAACAGAATTACACGCAATAAAATCATACGATGAACAAATTACCCTTTGAAGTAAAATTCCACAACAAAATGTTATTCGAAAAAACCACACATTTGAATGCTTTCTCAAAATTAAAAGAAAATATTTTCATATTAGAAATCTCCATTGTAGAATTAGAAAGTCATAATTACTTTCACCTTTTTGCATTACACCAATGAAAATTAAAAACCAATATTAAATCCTTATCCCCTAGGGAAAATTTCTATTTTTAAGTGACCAAAAGTATGGTACAGTATTGCCCGAAATAAACAGTACTGAAACTAAGTTGGCGGTGTTTTTATGCGTGCGCTGTCACACTCAAGTTAGCTAGTATAGACCTGTCAAGTAAACCTCAAACAAGTAATTAGTAGGGCCTAATTGTTAAAAATGGTGTTAAGTACAGAGAAGAAAGTGTTTCTGGTAGAGCATTATTTTTGTTCATACGGAATCGGCCGACGTAATGGTGCAAGTTTGCTATACGTGTCTGATCAATTCACACAAAGGTTTAATAAACGTTCTCCAAGTAATGCTGTAATTTTGAAGGTTATTGAAAAGTTTAGAAATACAGGTAGTGTATTGTGCCAACGAAAAGGAAACTCGGGGCGTTCCAGGACAGTTAACAACAACAATAACCATGAACGTGTTTTTGAGCAAATCTTAGAAAATCCGAAAGTCAGCCAGGCAAGGACAGCGTTACAACTTGATTTAAAAGAACTTCCTTTCAAAGAATCCTGAAGGAACTGGGTACATTTTCGTATGTGATTCAGGTACATCAACAACTACATCCTCGGGATTATCGCAGTAGAGTGGAATATTGCGCCAGAAATCTCGCGTTACAGTATGAAAATCCTGAATTTTTGAAAATGTTTGGTTTTCAGACGAAGCACATTTTCACTTGTCAGGCTATGTGAATCGTCGCACAAATCGATTTCTGGGCTTTGCCAGACCCGATGAGGTTCAAGAGGTTCCTTTACATAGTGAAAAAGTGAGTGTCTGGTGTGCTGTTTCCGGACACGGAATCATTGGTCCGTACTTTATCGAAGAGAATGGTAGGCAAGTCACACTTAATCAACAGAGATACAGACAAATTTTAACACGATTTATCCCTGATCTACGTCAATTCTGTCGTGCACGTAACTTGGCATTTCGAAACCAATTTTTTCAGCAGGACGGGGCAACTTGCCATACTGCTGCCGCAATTCGTCAATTTCTTCAAGAACATTTTCCAAGCAAATTCATATCACGATTTACTGACTTCACTTATCCTTCACATTCTCCAGACCTCACACCTCCAGACGCATACATTTGGGGCATGGCTAAAAATGCCGTTTTCAAACGGGCACCACAAACCATCGATGAATTAAAGGATGCCGTTAGAGTCTTCTTCGCAGCCCTGAGACAACCCTTATTCAATAACATGACCAGAAACTTAGAACATCGTTATGAAGTCTGTCTCGAACGAGGGGGTGCACATTTAGAACATATAATAAAGTGTCAATAATATATATTTTTTAAATATACAAAACAATTACAATTTCAGTACTGTTTATTTCGGGCAATACTATATATCAAATGAAAAATGCAAAGAACTCCTGGCAAACCAATACATATGTGACTCCATAACTACAAGCTACATAGACGAATTATTCCCATGTGAGATGCAAATTTTAAATTTATTCAAACACACGAACAATGTTTATCAGTACCAATACAAATAACACTGAAGAAAATTCAGAAAATTTGAGACACCAAATGTATAGGACTATTTCCGCAAGCAACCATTGCAATCACAAATTGTGAAGAAGAATAAACGGCCCAAGCACTATTGGGGGCCCATTTAATTACGATGGATACTACGTACCTAGACGTAAGCGGAAGAGACAAGGAAAGAATGACCGGGCTCAATCGGCGAGTAGGCGGGGTTTTACAAGTAAAGAAATTTTCTGCAATAAAAAATTAGAAATCAACAGATTAAGTTATAACAAACAAAAATTAAATGGTTTATTGGGTTAAACTGCATTTAGCTTAACGGTTTCACTAAACTACAGTGCATACCGAGAAAATATTTACAATTTTACAATATGTACAAATGCTTGATATCTTCTAGTTTTTTTAAATCAATATAAACTTGTCCTTTTGGGTAAAGCAGGGCTTTGTGCAGATTCAGTCATAGTCGATAGACGATATTAAAAACTCTAAGTGGTTTAATTCCTAAAGAAGTTTAAGAAAAAAAGTTTTGTGGTCGACATCTGATGGAACGCATTTTACACAACTAGTAATTGAATTTATTTATTTTCAACCAACATGCGTTAAGTCGCACTTTTTAGGTATTAGAATTGCCATACTATTAAAAGAGGTCGCATATTTCAAATTGTACACAAACGAAATTAAAACTCCCTGTATGTTTGTTGTGGTTTGTTTAGCATTCTTCTTAATCTTCTTTGGGAATTAAACCACTCATAGATTTTAAAATCATCTTTATTTACGTTTCGAATCATGACCTAGGATCGTTGTCAAAATAGTAAAAACTTTGAGTTTGACATTTGTAACATAAATGTTAAAATCTACCAAAGAGATAGCCTAAATCATAATGATTTTCTCCCTCAAAATAAATATAAAAAAACAACTGCTTAAACCTTACGGTAACGTAATCTCACACTTCTTTAATAACCATCCTCTCAATTGTATAAATAGAAACATGTAAAAAAAATTTCCCAAATTATTGAATTTATATAAAATTTACCAATAAAAATTAATCAGCTGATTTCACGGTAAGCGTATTGGCTACCTAAAAAAAATCGGTCCCAGGCCGCAACACAAATTGAAGGCAATCATTCTTTTAAACTTTAAAAATTTCTGCTTAGTGTACTCAAACCAAATATTTTGAACATCAATAAATCAAAGTCACCTTCAATTTATGTCATAAATGTCAAACTTGAAGTTTTTACTATTTTGACAACGATCCTGGGTCATGGATCGAAACGTAAATAAAGATGATTTTAAAAACTATGAGTGGTTTAATTCGCAAAGAAGATCAAGAAGAAACCAAAACTGTTTCCTAAAAAGAAATTGATGTGATACATCATCGCACAACCAATTTATACAAGAATGCTGTAAGTTCATTATCTCGTTCAAACAAGTGAAAACTAAATTTGATAAAAAAGAAAAAAATCTAAATTAACGTCTGCTCTGTAGAACCAGTTGCCGCGCTCTCAACAAGGAATAGTCATTAAATTCAAGGACTTATTACTTACTTGCGGAATGTGTAGCCTAACTTTCGCATAAAATTGTAGAAATGTAGCATAGCCCAATGCATAATTTATCTGCAACACGGTGTAAAGATAAGCAAACCAGAAACTTTCAATGGATTGAAGTCCGTGTTTGCCAACAATCTTGTAGAAAACACATACTTAGCTGATTGCAGTATAGCACACTTTTTGACGCTACATCAAAATAGAATATATTTGAAATATTTATATAACTGAATATCCTAGTAAAACCTACAGGGTGATAAATAAGCAATTGTTTAAATTGAGAAAGCAGTTGATTTTTGTTAATGAATACTAATATGACCGTGAAAAAGACCCAAGAAATGTAAGATTTAATTAAATACAAAGAAAAATATTTCCATGTAGGGACGGCACGTAATAACGTACGTACAAACAAAAAGTAGCTTTGCTGCCTCATTGATGTCAATAACTAGCTAAATTTAAGCGCAATAATTTGCACGTACTAAATTAGGAACAGATCTCGCTCTTGTTAAATTTTTCAACGCTAATAAACACGCCATGGCAATTTTTCTCCACAATGGTTATTTAATTTTGAACCGAATAATAATCTCTGACCAAAGAAATTGTTAGGTTCAAAACCCTGCAAGCGATTTTTTCTGCGTGAATATTAAGTCATACTACTTTTATCTAAAAAGCCCAAAAATTTCTAACAAATCATAAAAGTTGTCGATCAACAAGCTCGATTTCTTTTCACTTGAAATTAGTTTCCATCAAGTATTTCTTCGATAATATGTTGCTTTATAAAATTTAATAGCTGCTCAGAAGCTTACGTTACAAAGCCACTGCAAATAAATTGTTCCACCTGCAGTGAATACGTTTCCTCCGCAGCAGCACCTAAATGCACGACTTCTTTTTAAAATATAAGACCGTATAACCATCTGCCTAGTAAATGAACACTTGGAGTGAGTTTGTTATCTATACCAAGTTTATACTGTTATTCTGCAGCTGTGCAAGTGATTATAGCAATAAGATTGTTTCTCTTTGTTAAAAATTCTTTGTTAACACGTTATCCTTTGTTGACAACCTGTTGCGGCTTATATTTTTGCAGCTGTCGTTTGAGAATTCCTTACACTTGATCCTTCGGCGATGTTTCTAAAAGCAAAACATCTTGCCCCTATATGGTTTTTTTCTTTATAAATACAGACTATACTTTAGAAACTGGTCATTCTACATCGAGCTCCTTTTCGTAATAGGGCCCGGTAAGTCGCGCTGCTAATTAAGATGCCTTTTTGTTAAATAGTGAACTAAGTGAGCCAAAGTGAAATTGTTTCATACAGTCTGTCGGCAAGTGAAATACGCACTTTCCAATCCGCTATGGTACCAGAGGCAAACAACTACCCTTCCTAAGATACAGGTACTTTGTTGTATTTTTTTTCCCTTGCTGCTGCGATGAAATAGAGACACTTCCTATGCTGATTGATAACCACACTGCGTGTTAAAGTTTACTTTTTCGTCCCTGTGCACAAGTGCTTGCGCGGTCGTTTTCTAGTCACAAGTAATATTACACCAAAGCTCGAGTTTTACTTATATTAAAATTAAGATTGACTAAATGGTTCACAAATTGTTTACTATTAGTCATCTAAATTAAGTTTCAAATTTGATTCATTTCAGTTAAGGTGTTTGAAGCGCTAAGTGAGTAGGTATATATGCACATATTATGTAGATTCTAAGTTTTTATATTTGTCAGGACGATTACGTAAATGTGTGTTTTTCTGGTCCTTATAAATATTCCCTGTTGTATAATTTTACTAACGGTTTGTGAATAAAATGATTTGTTGAGGTTTCCAATGTGTTTTATCTGTATCACCCACCCTCCTCTACAACGGTTTTAAGCTAGCTCGAATTCTAATTCGTTGCGGTATTCGGTGTAAACGGTTTTTTTTACTGACTTTACTGCTTTCTTCGTGTTTTCAAGGAATACCGGAACAAAAAGTCCCAAAAGATTTCCCGATAAATGTCTACAGAAAGAATTCGGGGCGTTTATTTTAAATCTTCCAAAAAAAAAAACATGTTATTGGCATAATTTCTTATTGTATTTTTGCGTTCTTCTGTTTTGTGAAATTGCGTGTAGCTTACTACACAGAAGTTTTCATTGCAAAAGTCAATTTCACCCTCTTTTTTCTCTCTTTCTTAGCTAACATTTTTCACCTCTACATTTGATTTTTCAATGCTCTATCGGAAGTTACTACACTGGTCTAGAAGCGAGTTCTTTTTTACATTGAAATTTTCAATTTTGTCGAACCCTTGCTATTCCAATCCAAGCAAGTTAGGAACCTGTAATGTGACAAAACTCGCTCACGGGACTACATTTTACCTCTCATCCGAACGAGGGCGTATTTTTGTGAAAAATGCTAGCCTAACATTTTCCAACCGTCCGTGTATGGAATGAATCCGAAACTTGGTAATCTGCAGTCATACGCGAACCTGTCTGATCCATGGAGGCGCCTTAATTTTTCTCACTGCCGGTTTGTATAGGTTTCTTCGAAAACTACACTTGTCTGCAATTTTGTATCTTCGTGCTATTGATATTTCCTTTTTCTGATTTAAGGATTTTTCAATAGATCTTCTTAGATCATCCATATACCCAGAGCAGTTCCTGGGTAAATGATAGTCCGCCTTTAGATCCATAGACTATCATAAAATCTCAGTAGAACTGAACGCAATTCACTGCGTATTAAAAAGAGATTATCAATTTTGAAGGAACATTCCTACGCTGTTCAATCTGCATTTACATTTGCATTTTTACACCATCATACAGTAAAGGTCAAGCTTGTTTTTAATTCATAATAATATTAATAATAGTAATAATAATAATATGCAACGATAAGCTTCTTGTGTTTAATGATCATAGTTCAACAGTTCATGAATGCTTAGTTTCATTACGTCTGAAAATGAATAATATTATACATGATTATCTTCAAATAGTAGAAAATGACGAATTGTTTAAACTACGAGACCTGTACGAAAATAGCGGCTTTGAAATGATTCATATTTATAACTATTTACGCACAGTTATTAAATGGAAAAAGTTACGACCACAAGAGCGATATTTTACGATATTAATTCCTCCCAATGGTTTAAAAAGTGGAACATTTATTGGCGTAAATCAGGTAAAATTTGAACGATATAAAAAGTGACAACTGTCCGAAATAAACGACATGTATATTCCCGATCCTGAACATCCTTCACCAGATCTTGAACATTTCAAAAATATCCGTTCTCACATTCTCAAAAAACTTTCTGTCGGTTATCAAAAAATTCACAGTCGCTACAATTTCCGCCGCCGTCCTGTGTCCTATCAACTAGGTGATTCCGTTTGCCGCCGTAATTTAAGCACTGTCTGACACCTCACATCATTTTAACGCAAAACTTACTCCTAAATTTGTTGGTTCTTTACTAATCTCTAAAGTTGTTTCTTCCTGGATTTTCGAACTTACCGATATTTCCGGTCACAAATTCATTTGGCATGTCAAAGAACTAAAACCCGCTCATCCTGACAATCCTAATGTCTTCAATCTCGATCTGTTTTTCTTCTGGCGACGCAAGCGTCGCAAACTCCATCCGTAATCCTCTCGTCTCCCTACTTCGTAAGATGGATATTGGTCACTCTGATTTTTTCTTGTAATTTGGACTATCTGATGCATTTTCATCTTCGTCCTACTTGACTGCCACTAAATACTTATCTTCTCCTGTGGTTCTCTACATTCTTGTCTTTGTCAGAATTCAAATGCTTTTAAAACAATATTTTTAAATTTTCTTGTAGCTGTATATCACACATCTAGGCTTTAGGCACTGATTTGAAGAAATGAACGTCAACAAATTAAACTTATCTTTTTTTTGCAGTATCACTGTAACGAGCTGGTATTGTCCTCATTACAAGAAAGTGCTATACAGCTTTGCGATTCAATAATAAAAACGAAACGATTTGAATGGAGCAAACCTTGGTTAATATACCAACTACCTGGCAAACTATACCCCAAGGTAATGGATGTCTTGGAAAAAATTCCGTTTGAACACGCCTATTCTAAATATTGCAATATTTTTAAACTAGATAAGGAAAAGGCAATAAATTTGCCGGTTGAGTAAGTAATTTTTATTTAAATAATGGTTATTTCTTATTCTTTTTGTAAACTTGAGTGAAAAATCTATACAAAAGTTTGTTTTTGTTATCGAAGGTAAGAAGTAAATGAAGTAATTCATTACGATACGCAAAAATGTTAAACTTCATCCAGCCAAATTTAACTACCAATAAGTACTGAACGTGACTTTAAGCTAAATGATGCTTTTACTTTTTATATGTGTGTACATTATATGTGTGTAGATCCAAAGGGGTAAATCATTGTGATATCGAATTATTTACACCAAAAATTAAATTTAATTCATTTAGGGAGAACGGACGAATATTAGAATATTTTTATATTTAATAATTGAAATGTTAGGATCACAGGAAGAAAGAAAGCCTTAAAGCAAATGGAAGTTCAAGGATACGTATAATTAAACAGAAGTTATTTTAATTCAACGCATATAAGCAAAAGGGAACGTGCTGTGTAAGAAAATCAATAATCGCAAGGCAATGGTATTCGTTGTAAAAGTCAATGTCAGTTTTATTAAATACGAAGAAGTAGAGCGTCTAGGAATTGTTATGTTGAAAACGATTGATAATTAAGAGAAACACCTGCGTTTTAAAAAGGTTACGTTCGACGAAATCAAGCGCATGCTAAGATAGGATTTCATAGAAAATATTTTAACCGTCAGTTTCGTATAAACAACTAGGGAACAAACATCTTAAAGGGTGAGGGAAATGCACAATCGGTTATATACAACAGATAGAGACAGATATAAAGCAAGCAAGGAATTAAAATGCAAATACCATATACACGTAGAGTTGAGATTGGATGTCATCAATATCGATTTTGTGTAACGCAAGTGGGGTTTTGAACGAGATAGCAAACATGTATCAAACAAAGATAAATAAAACTTAGGCGGAGTTTATGACGGCAGAGAATTTTGTCATTGGTTGAAAGTAGACAGTGTTCCGAACGTAGACACATGCGAAGGTGAAAAGCGAATCGGGGTATACAGCACGTAGCACGCTACAAAATTTTAGGAATCAACCGACGGTTATGCTCAAAATTTGTAGAAACTGTGTTTGAAAATAAGCTTTTCCCAAGAAGCGCGTCCACTAGAGGGTTTTAAAAAGCATATAAATACCCAACCTAGGTTATTAACGCTCGCTTCTCTTTTCTTCGATTCTATGTTCCTTTACTTCGATAAAGTGATTCAGACCAGCATACAATAAAGTTTTTAGTTTGTAAGTATATTTTTTGTATGTGATTATGTTACCGTAAATATAGTGGTTGCGAGCATAGAACAATAGTAGCGCACCTCTAAATTATTGACGTAAATTACGAGTAGTGCGTATTAAATTAATACAGGTCCGGCTACTACAACACGAAAATCAATAAATAAAAACATGTTATATTGGGGTAAGCACCACAAGTAAGCAAGTTTGTATGCATGATATGGAATGGTACTGTAAGACGAGGCGATAGATTGCGGTTGTAGCAGATGGTAGAGGCCTGTGAAGCAGCTGAGCAGCACATTAAATCGAAACAACGCACAGCGGTGTTCTGGCAGTCATCTCCGACGACATAAAAGCCTGAAGAATTCTCCAGGTAATTTATTTGAAATTTCTGTTGCTTTATAAACATTTGTGAAATTTTGTGCTGTGTGGTTGACTCTTTTTGGTGGCATATTTATGGTTGTAGAAATTTATTATAAAAGATACACGTACTGGACAATTTTTTGATGTTTAAATATTGAAAAAGGGTGCATTAAAACATCCAAAATTTTAGTCAGCGTAAAAATTGACTTGTAAAGGGTAAACGGGTCTGTAAATTTTGGTTTTAATTTATGCAAGGTTTAAAAGGCATATACAAACTGAACTGGGTTATAATGAGCTCACCATACTCCAGTGTGAAGTCAATTTAGGGTAACATGTGGAGCCCATCTACTCAGATCTTATTGAATTTGTTTAAAAATAATTAGAAAAATCAAGAACTTTATAAACGTACTATAATTTGAGTTTTTTAAATATTGTATCTAACTAAATACTCCCTGTATGTTTGTTGTGGTTTGTTTAGCATTCTTCTTAATCTTCTTTGGGAATTAAACCACTCATAGTTTTTAAAATTATCTTTATTTACGTTTCGATCCATGACCTAGGATCGTTGTCAAAATAAAAAAACTTCAAGTTTGACATTTATGACATAAATTGAAGGCGACTTTGATTTATTGATGTTCGAAATATTTGGTTTGAGTACACTAAGTAAAAATTTTTAAAGTTTAAAAGATTGATTGCCTCCAATTTGTGTTACGGCCTGGGACCGACTTTTTTAGGTAGCCAATACGCTTAACGTGAAATCAGCTGATTAATTTTTATTGGTGAATTTTATATAAATTCGATAACTTGGGCTTTGGAAAACATTTTTTAACATGTTTCTATTTATACAATTGAGAGGATGGTTATTAAAGAAGTGTGCGATTGCATTATTGAAAGGCTTAAGTACTCGTTTTTTTATATTTATTTCGAAGGGGAAAATCATTATAATTTAGGCTACCTTTTTTTGTAGATTTTAACATGTTTTCCAATTCCCAAGTATTGAATTTATATAAAATTCACCAATAAAAATTAATCAGCTGATTTCACGTTAAGCGTATTGGCTACCTAAAAAAAGTCGGTCCCAGGCCGTAACACAAATTGAAGGCAATCATTCTTTTAAACTTTAAAAATTTTTACTTAGTGTACTCAAACCAAATATTTCGAACATCAATAAATCAAAGTCACCTTCAATTTATGTCATAAATGTCAAACTTGAAGTTTTTATTATTTTGACAACGATCCTAGGTCATGGATCGAAACGTAAATAAAGATAATTTTAAAAACTGAGTGGTTTAAGTCCCAAAAAAGATTAAGAAAAATTGTATCTAACTGTATAACACATATGAATATAATTTATCTGGTAATAGAGGTAAATAAAAGGCTGTATGGTTGTGATATTATTTGGTAGTTTAATTGAATGGTGTGCGAGTTTGAAAGAGATATGCCTGTAAATTTAGGTATTTGAGAAGAGGCACAGCTAAGCTAGCCAGGGAAGCTAAAGGAATTTGAAGTAGAAATAAAGGGGTAAGAAATTTTTAACATTTTAAGAGATTTTTTTCTGAAATTTTTGAATTTTTGAAAATGTTATGTTGGCCCACGGAGAGGCACGAATTTTAATAGTGAATATAGAGACTGGACCCAGGTTCCACGGCAATATATATCACCTTTTTTACGACATGATAGCTGTTTGAACAAAATTACATACGCCTTTCCCGACATAAAATCCAAAACTAATTTGTAACAAATTCAAATTAATTCAAATTAGTTTTTTAAGTTATTTTACTGGTTCGCAGAATACCAGGCATAATGCTTTTAAAGTTACCATAGTCATCTTTTGTGTATAAATACCTCGCTTACATTCAGATGTATTATTCTTAGACTAAATGGCGCTACACTGTCCCCTTCCTAAAGCTATTCTGTCCAAGAACACTCTGTGACCTGTACTATGAAAGTCTCTGCCTCGGTAGTGACCAGTCGGAACCATTTTTTCATTTTCCATGTTGATAAAGGTAGCTACTTTTCATAGCAGGCATCGCACCGTTTGGATCGTAACTACATACCAAAAACTGGACTTGACCAAGTCCTCTGGAGATACCACGGTCCGCTGTTATGCTATGTCCCAGGGAGTACTTCGCTTGCACATCGAACAGGCCACCTCGCATCTCTTCTATGAGCCCAAATTTCGCTTTGTTTGTGCCGCTGTACAAAGACATGGATCAATCATAGCTCGGTTCACATTTACATTCATCCTCCCGAGTATACCTGTTCATTTGTTTTACTGCTTGTCTTTCTGTCAACTTCCTCTATTAATTTTGGCTTTTCATGTTCTTTCTTAAACCGTATACATCGGTTCTGCCTGTCTCTAGATTCACAGTTTTGGCTTCATAATCCCTCTTTCCCAGACTGTTGATCACACTGTACTCATCGAATCACCTCCTCCACGTTCTCTTGGCTTCGCTCCACTCCAGAACGTCTTTGATTGCCACAGATTAAATGCTTCGCTTGCTTTAGCGCTTTGAACTCTAAGACATGAGTCACATTTCGTGAAATCTCGGGCCGGATCAACCGTAGTGCTTGGTCGAATTCTCCGTCGCGTGTTTCATCAATCCAGACCTGCATTGCGACCAACTCTAGAAAGCTATCCAGTGCTGTTGGGTAGATTAGTTTCACTAAGCGAGTGATATCTGCTGCAAACTTTTTCAAACTTTTGTTGGTTTTTGGTAACGGTTCTTCACACGAGCGTGGTACACTTGTTGCACATGAGTGTCGCCGTACCTCATTTTTAGTCTGATCTTAAAGCCCCGTAGCTTCTTTAGTCATGGTTTTGCATGGTCTGCAGAATATTCAAGGCCTTACCTTACGCAGTTGCCCTATCGTCATTGTTCCAGCCGCTAGCTCTCGCGGCAGCCTTGAATTGCTTAAAACATATCCGCCAAGGTGACTTCCATCAAATGTGGGTGGTTTTACTCTAATAGTTAACGTCAGTTCGCATTCGCCGGTGTTCTTAAATTCTGAGGCGTGTTGTCGTATCATCGACACTGAGGACTCTGGTTTTTGTACTGTTAGAGAATTTATTCGTTCTTCCATCCTTAGCACCTGTTATCCCATTTTACGCGAGCTTTCTAACAATTTATCACTCCGCACCGCTGTAAACCGTCGGAAAATTTGACGTCCAAGTATTCCGCAAATTTTGTAGTTTCCTGGATAAATTTATTTCTCAGTTGGCTGTAATTTTCAATTAGTTGTTGTTCGACGGCTTTTTCGATCTGATCTAGTTTTTTCGTGGTTATTAGCTTCCTGTATAAACTCCTCTCTCGATTGACTGTAATTTTCTTTTAGATTTACGGCGGTCTCGTAGAATTTTTCTGAAAAACTTGTGTTACTTGCTTATAATATCACTGCCGGGTTTGTAGAGTTTTAGTTTTGTTTCTCCAACTGGACGTCCTTCAAGAAAGAGAGAATTTTATTACCTATTTTCTGTTAACTACGAGTTTAAAACATCTAAATAGAAATCGTTCAAATATCTTTAGTTTATTACAACCCCACTATTTGACACCGATGTAACGAAAATTCTATTTGTTTAAACAAGAAGCCTTTTCAACAAGTAGCTACAATGAAACTTCATAAAAGAAATCACAACAATTTACTTCCATCTAAATGCTAATTATTCAATTACTAGCTTCTTCAACTACGATCCCATTTTCTAAGATAAATCAATATCGAAATACTGTAGTTAACTATCCAAGCACTAGTTATTAATTTATATTAAACTATACGATAGCTACAGTAATTTATATTAGACAGGGCAATTACCAGTAATTACTGTCACATCACGATTTCCAAAGTTTTAAAATAGAATTGTAATAAAATATTTACATTAGAACAAGTATTATAATCAAGGCTTCACTCAGACTGCAATCTAATATCCACAATGGTAATTTATTTACATATTTAAAACTCATCACACTGGCGCACTTGTCATTGCAAAACAACCAACAAAGACCTTAAACTATGAGAGAATCATAGTGAATTAATACATACAATACATTTCCCATACGCCCTCTATGCTCGAATGTAAACAATTAACTATCAGAAACTTTTTCAAATTTCCTATATTTTAGTGTAGATGGCATTGTGAGACAAAATTTAATAATATCATCTAGTCTATGACAACAAAGGTGAAATTAACAATTGACCTATTACCCACTTTAGCAAAACTACCGATAGCTAGTTGCTTACACTCAAGTGTGGAAGGCGCATGGGGAATGTTTCGTATATATCAATACACTATGATTTCCTTATCATTCAAAGACTTTGTTAGTTGTTTTGCAAAGAGAAATGCGCCAGTCTGATGAGCTGCAACCACAGGGAAACCGGTCATTGTCTTTTCTTTTTGTAAAATAATCAAGAAATTAATTTTTGTTTATACTTGATCGACTCATCTCCAGATAAAATTATTTGTCTCCATTAAGCTAGAAGCTCGTTAGCATATGTCGACCGAGATCTTCAGTAACATCAGACGTAACACTTTCTTAGAAGGTTTGCTAATGCTATAATGGGTAATAAATTATCTGTTAATTCCACCTTAGTTGTCATAGACTAGTTAATATTACTAAATTTTGTGTGTCAATGCCATCTACGCTAAAATAGTGGAAATTTGAAAAAGTTTATGATAGCTAGTTGCTTACATTCAGGTATAGAGAGCGTATGGGTAATGTTTTGTATATACTAATACAATATGATTCCCTTATAATTCAAGATGTTTGTTTATTATTTTGCAAGAGAAATGCGTCAGCTTGATAAGTTGCAACCACATCGCAACCAGTCATTGAGTTTTCCTTTTGTAAAATAATGAAGAAATTAATTTTCGCTCACTATACTTGATCTATTCATCTTCAGACGAAATTATTTGTCATTATTCTAAAACGTATCAGAAATTATGCAAGTAACATCCCGAATGTACCAATTGTAATTGACATAGCTCTTAAATGCAAAACTCCTGTACCTGCCAATCAAAACCATCTAGAGATTTCGCGCCGCAAGGCCTATCAACAATCCTTTAGGTATAAATGCCTTCCTTACATTGTGATGTATTATTCATAGATTAGACGTCGCTACAATACCATAAATATTTGCTACCAGTTGTTGATAGCTGTTCATTATACGACGCGTGTTTAACTATTAGTGTCTCATTAAAATCAACCATGCATTTTATTGTAAATTAGTGCTTTAAAATTTTTATCTCTTGGTCCTTCGTGTCCTAGAGTATCTTCTAGCCTTGAATTACAGCGCGAGATTACTTCTCTGAGAAGCGAATAACGCAAATCGTTTCTTTTTGTATTCCATGCTGTAATTTTGTTCCTCTTCTCGCTTGTTCTTAGGCTAGTCTGGTATCTTATAGCTTTAGAGCAATCAAGTGTATATCTAAGTTTAAAGATGTCTGGTGAATAATCCTCACTGAGCGAGAGTATACATAATAGACTTGTGACTAGTTCTTAGCTCTGTAGTGTTCTAGTTGTCTGAAATCACCTTGTTAACGTTACGCAGTAATAAAGATAACATTGAATTGCAAGTTAAAGTATTGATATGAACTTATTTTACATTAACATTAAAGGCTTGAAACGCACAGGAAATATTTACAAGTGTTTTTGTGTGCGTAATTAATTTGTAAAAACTGTTAATACTAGTACTGAAAAGATTTTAGTTCGTAACGTCGCGGAACGAGTTTCTTGTTGAAAAATTGGATGTTGTGGCTTTATGACGAAGATCTGGGTCTGGTGTTGTGTAGGTGAATATGTCATGCTTGTAAGTAACCGTGGTTCGGGTTACACTAACTGCAATGCGGCATTTCGTGGCGGCGGTGATTGCAGTCAGATTTCCATAGTTTTGGTAGCTAGAGGCTCGTGGAGGGACGCTGAAGAACAACGGCTTTCTTGGTTGATAGAACTTGGAGTGGGCTTATGGCGGAATATACCCAAATATGGCATGCATGTTGACATCACGTGCAATAGATCCCAATGGATTAGGAGTTGGATCGGTCCAAGTTATAGTGGAATCTTGTCTGTAGTGTAATAAAAGTTCACTTCATTTTATTGTGTCAGCTTTGATGGTCACAACAAGATAGTCTCAAGGAAAACTGTTAGTCCACGAGAAGCTTGGTCACTTCGCCTTACTCTGTTTTAAAATTTCCTCCAAGAGGTTTGGCGGCTTTCTTGAAGAGAAAACAAAGAAAGCGATTTGCTCTAGCGTTTGATGAAATCGATTTTATTCCGATGTATATTTGAATTGTACTTTCAGACAATTCTATTTGTATTTTGAGGAGTGCTGGACTAGTCCATTATTGATTGAGGGGTGTTTTATGCATGCGTACTATTTGTTTGCATGCTGCGTTCTTATTGGTTGGTTAGTTAGGAGTGTGCTTGCATACTCCAACATCCATTAGTCGGTTGATAAAAATTTAATAATAAAATTTTATTTTTAGGTGCCCAGAAGAAGTTTATATATCTCCTCTTCAACCAGAACACGCAAAAATGGTCAACCAGTATTGGCCCAATCGCTTCGATGGTTCTGAACACTATTTTGCTACCTTTATAGAAAAGAACGGTGGCTATGGGATATTTTTGAAAGACACTGGCCAATTAGTCTCTTGGGTAGTTCGAAATACAATGTGTTTAGGAGCTGCCTACACACTCGAAGGTTATAGGAATAAGGGGTACAGTAGCTTGGTGACAAAATATTTTGCTAAAATAATAGTTAAAGATGGATATGATCCTTTGACCACAGTGTTTAAAGGAAATAGAGCTGCAGAGATAGCTCTGACGAAAATTGGATTTGAAAAAGAAGGAACCGCTTACTTTATTGCAAATATACAAATGAAGGAATTGGGAACTCATGAGCAATTATTATTTCAAAGGCAAATTGATGCTGATTAGCATACGCATTTTTTTTTTGATCAAATGGTAGAATATTAAAAATAAAATGTAAATAGTACTGAAAATATATTTACGTAACTTGAAGATTTAGTCACGCTTTTGGTTCCTATGGAATATCACAAACCACATATAGAAAGTAAATCCTTTATTCCAAAACAAAATTAAAAAGTTGTTATTATATTTTCTTAATTTGCAGTCACTATAGGTTAATTTTTGTTATAAATACAATTAAGGTAAGAAATATAAAAGAAAATTTTAAAATGACAGATAAGGTAGATTATAAGTTATTAAGATTATTGTAATGGACTTAGTAAGAAAAAAAATTACAACTTTTTTCGAATAAGATTTAATTCAAGATTTTATATATTTCAGACTTTGTTTATTGTTATAATTACATTAATTTCTATAAAAAATTTCCTGCATTTTATTGTAACTTGTATGTACATAATACGGATAACAAATTATAATGAAATCTGGATTCTGTATCATATATATCTATTCTATCAGACGCATCAAATCACAATGAAATAAAACTTTATTCAATTTTAGTAAGGTATTTCGATATTAAGAACGGTATTCAAATTAAGATTTTAAATTTGAAATTAATTGAAGGGGAAACATCAGACATTTTGTCTAATCACTTATTTCGAGTTTTAACAGACAACAATTTGAATAAGAAAATGTTGGCGCTCTCGGCTTATGACACAAATACTAATTTTGGAGGACGCACCCGTAAAGGTGTCAATAATGTGTACACAAAATTACAAGATCTTCTGAAACGAAATATTTTGGGAATTGGTTGTAATGCTCACATTATATCAAATGCCATCAATACAGCATCAAGTTCAATGTCAATAGATGTGGAAGTAATTATTACAAATATATATTTATTTCAATCGGTTTACAGTACGGGTAGCAAGTTTGAAAGAATTTTGTGAAGAGGCTGGTGTTCAATACAAAAAACTACTTGGTTATTCCAAAGTCAGATGGCTTGCTTTAACTCCAGCATTAGAACTCGTTTTGCAGTTATATGATCCACTACGTTCATATTTTTTAAACCTTGACAAATGTCCTACAATTTTGAAGAAATTCTTTCAAAACGATATGTCAGAAATGCTTTATTTTATTCACAGTCAGGCGTCGTTGTTTCATAAAATTACTCTACAAATTGAAGGAGATAAAATTTCAGTAGCAGAAGTTTGTATTATATTAAACGATTTCATACTGTAATGTAAATCAAGATTTAATGATGGATTTTTACCGCTAATTCTAAAGAATAAACTGACCGTTTTGGAAGATTCCAATTCCGGAATAAAAAATGAATTTTTAAAAGAAGTTAAAATTTTTTATAAAATTTGCTATGAATATATCGAAGAATGGATAGTGAACTTTAGAGCATTAAATTGTTTCAAATGGACCGACCCTTCTAAATAGTAAAATTGAACGGAAAGAAGTTTCTTCGGCAGTCGAATTTGTAATAAAGGAAGTAAAAGATATTGTTAGTAATGACAATTTTCTCTTTGAAGAAATTCGAAGAGTAAATTTATATTTAAATGAAGAAAAATTGAAGAAATGGAACGATGAGAAAATAGAACTTGACAAGGTGGGTAGAAATCTTTCGGCATTTTAGAGTAGAACATATTCCACATGAAAATTTAAAAGTTTTAATAGAAATTTCCTTATGTTGTCCAGGAATTAATGCTGCTGTTGAAAGGGTATTTTCACTAGGGAATGATTACTGGAGCAGTGAGAAGTCGCAACTTTCTGTAAAAACATTATCTGCCGTCTTAATAGTCAAATTTAATATGCAAAATGAAAGTTGTTCCGATGTGGCTACATTATTAGACGAACATCCTCATTTGGCAAAAAAAATCCACTCCGAAGAAAAATATGTTTGTAAAAGAAAAAGTTTCTATCGCTTTTTCTTCTTTTTTTTTCACCTATGAAATACTTGCAAAGTGTACTCTTTTTGAACAAAAAATAGTTGGCCACCTTATATTAGTTAATCTTCAACAGTTAAACTTACAATGAGTATCTTAGATACTCTAACAAAATTAATCAATTAAAAATACTGTTTGGGGTTAGATTACTTTATAAATAAGTTTTTACTTACAAATTTGCTTTAACGCCACGTACTTCTGCAGAAATAAACAAAGGATTGTTTCCAAAAAATTCTGCTACCATGAAAGAATCCAATTTTGGAAGATTATCTGATTGACCTTGCACAAAACCAGCTTCAGTCATGTTGAAAATTGTTGTACACTTTATTTATAAAAACTACTCATATAATAACATCAAATACCATACACTACAGATGAAAAGATAAAAAGCACACAAAAAAGGTTACAAAAACGCGTCTCCAATACGTAACAGTATAG
This sequence comes from Platerodrilus igneus, assembly GCA_036346225.1. NCBI lineage: Eukaryota > Metazoa > Arthropoda > Insecta > Coleoptera > Lycidae > Platerodrilus > Platerodrilus igneus. Next base: position 3,003,780 of record JARFIW010001117.1, on the reverse strand, counting down.
AATGCCACAATATTTACAAATTATGTACGTCATATACAATCAACCAATAGTATGGCGTTTTTAGACCTATGATTATTTTGAATTAATTTCAGATTTATAATATTTAATTACCCCTCCAAATGTTATTTTTTTGCGTAAATGTATGAATTTATGTAAAGCAGCAAGAAGAAATATTAGTAAAAATAATACAGTTGTGGTATCCATGATGTACTGCAAGTACCCTATTATGACTAGTGCTACATGAAGACCGAATATACAGAGATTAGCCGAATCTTGTATGAAAAATCCTATACAAATATTTGTTGGCTCACCAGATAGTCTCAAATTCTGTCAAAGAAGATTTTAACTAATCTAGTCACTCAGCAGAAATAATGTCCGGAAGAAAGTCACTGCAAAAGTTGTTACCATCAGAAAGTTGGCAACTTACAATTTACAATCAAAATACTGCACAGCTTGTACGTATAACTTCTCGACAAGGCGCAATGAAATATCTATTGCATAGCTCTGGTGTTGCATAATATTAAGTGGCCTTAAGGCGTTGTAGTTGTTTCGAAACATAATTTTTCTACTATTCGCTAGATATCAGAAAAAAATCGAATGTGTTACGTGAAACGTTTGGCGTTTGACCCCTTCATATCATGTATTCAATTGCTGAACTATGGGTTATTTATTTATATTTAAACTAAGATAACTGGGACAATCTTAGACATATCTAAATACATTATTTCAGCCTTATAGGCAAAATATATTATACAGAAGCAATAAACATCTGTTCAAAAATGAATAAAATTTTAAATAAAGACGTGCTACGATTGGTGCCTGATAACAAATTGTTTAAATTACGGGATCTTTATAAAAATTGCGGCACTAAAACACTACATATCTATAATTACCTAAATTGTGTTATTAAATGGAAGACTTCGCAGCCCGAGGGAAAGTATTTTACTTTTCTGGAACTGCAGAATGGTGATCAATATGGAACTTTTATTGGAATAGACAAGGTAAACTAATTTAATAGTCATTCATGTACCTTTTTTTTTAACATCGTTTTTAGTGCTTTTACTTGCTGAAGGTTATGGGTACTGCTCGTCTTCCCTATATTGTCCAAAAGCGACAATATGTATGCCTTTTACTTCTACCTCTAATCGTTGAGATATCATTCTTACCCTGCAGTTCGGATTTTTTTTCATCGATTGAATCATTTTCTCACGGCGAGTAAGTGCCATTTGAAGCTTTCGGTTCCTTTTCGAGCGATTGATTATAAATAAAGTTAGGAGCGCCCACTATTTTTCTAGTCTACTGCTTCGAAGTTTCTGACGTGGGCTTCGAAGCTCAATTGGAGTCGAACTTTACTTATAAGTAAGTTGTCGAATTCCTTACTAGAATGCTTAAATTCTGCGTCGTAACGGTGTGCTGAAACCCAAATGCTTTACTTAGTAAATTTTATAATTCAAGCATGCAAATTTCTATATCAGAGCTATAACAGATTATGTTTTTCTACAGCAGAGTCGATTTCTCAGGTTTTCGTTGTACGGTTCTCAACAGATCTATGACTTTGCCGATAGCAGCGGAAGAAAAAGGTAAGAGAAGTTGGAAAAATAAACGAGCACCACATCTCAACACATGATAACACAGTCCGCAAAACAGTTATTTACCCGACCTACGGTACTGAAGTGGTCAAATTGTTTAAATTACGGGATCTTTATACAAATTGCGGTACTGAAACACTACATATCTATAATTACCTAAATCATGTTATTAAATGTAAGTGGTTAAACTCGGAATAATTATTTTAAACGGATAGTTTATTTCAAAGAAACACCTGTTAGTTAAATGTCAAGTTCAGAGAACGGAAATATACGTTGAGACAGAAATTCTATAGAATTGGTTGTAACGGCCCGTTCAACAAGCTGCTAAAATCACAAGTGTTTTGAAGACTAAGTGAAATAATAGATCTATAATGTAAAATAGACAGAGAACACGTATAAGAAAACGTTGGTTACAACACACCCCCCTTGAGAGGGATTCTGAAAGAGACATTAAATATGGCTGAGACGAAGAGAGGTAGCTAAGAGGAGGAACGTTATAACGGAGGAAAACAATATCATTGGTCTAAAGCTAGCAGTTTTGAGAAGCTAGCGCCCGTTGATGTTATTGAACGAATTTCAGTATAACAGCACGACAAACTCGGAATTTTTCAGACGTTACGATCTAAATTTTAAGTATTTGTTTTAGAAAATAAGCTTTTCGATGAAAGAGGTTCCGTGAGGGGTCTACGAAAGCGTATAAATACACGGGGAAAATTATTAAAGCTTTTTTGCTCTTGCTCTTGCTCTTGCTCTTAGATCTAATATCGTTTAGATCTTTTACGTAATTGCTATTACGTGCTCGTTTATTCGTTGAAGTAGCATACCACATCCATTTTAAAATGTGTAAAGCTGTTAGTAACGTACCGGAATATATTAAAAGTGATTTGCACGAGTGGGTGCTAGCGTTACATAAGGTGCAGTTATTACATGATACAATCTAATGATAGGATGGTACTTGGGTAAGCGAATCGAAAAGCTTAACTAGTATACGTGAAGTGTAGAGGTATGGAAGGTTAAGTTTGGTCAAGACAATTATCCGGGTAGCATTATTAAAGGTTGTTGCAGAGATTTGGATAGTGAGTGGGGATCAGTTGGATCCAGGCACAATCACGAAGTATATGGACACAACAACGAAGGTGATATCGAATTGGTATAGAGGATTTCCACTGCAATTTTATGTTGGCCCAACGTGGGGCGAGAATTTTTGTAAGTTTTCACTGCACTTTTATGGCGACCCCGAACGTCAGGGCTTGATTCCCAGATAAAAATTCGAAAATTGTATTCCAGGAAACTGGCGAGCTGAGAGAGAGAGTGTGTGTATAGTGTAATTTGTAAATATTTTTGAGTGTGTGAGGAAATGATTTAAACGTATGCAGAGAAAGGAGTGGTTATGAAGCCAAGGAGTTGAAATTGGAAGTGACGATAGTGCGTTATTTAAAAAATCAGGAAGAATGGAGGAAGCTGGAGGTAGAAGGGACCAATCAAAGACAGAGTCGGAAAAATCTGGAAATGAATTAATGATGAGAATGTATAAATAATATTACAGGTTTAGTAGGTAATTTATTTGATGAATAGGCAAAACTAAATATTGTAAAGGCATTATTGAAAGACCATGCTGAGGCTTGGTATAATCTCATAGGGCAGGATATAGAAACTTACAGTGAATTTGAGGACAGATTTTTGAAACACTACTAAAGCGATCACACACAATATTAATAACTGGTAAATATAAAGGGGAATTTGCAGGAAGTAGGGAACAGTATGCTATACGAAAGTATAGCATAGCCAAACAACTAAGTCTACCTTTGACGGACAGACAGATTATAAAATACCTTTCACGACATTTTGAGGTTGAGGTTCGGAAACACGTGGCGTTGCAGAACATCGTAGATAGGGAAATGTTTTTAGAGTACCTGTAGAGGTATGACGATGTAAGTAGTGGACTACCTCGGGAGACTAGGGAACGACATGTGAACGCGGTTAGGTTTGACAATAGAAGGGATAGTTATCCAAGACGGGGGGACAAATTTTAATTTTAACAACAGACAGAACTTGGAACCACGACGGACATTCTTTCGGAGCAATAGCGTAGGTAGAGGGCCCGCACCAAGACCTGGGGTACCCAGACAAAACAGTTCACCGTTCATGAGGGGGACACAGACGACAACCAATAGAGAAAATGACAGTACTA